>CABFOV010007612.1:0-27503 GCA_902141375.1 Timema poppense
ATTTTTAAACTATCGAATGATTCGATAGTTTAATACTATCGAATTATTCGATAGTTTTCATTCGATAGTGCCCATCACTACTAATTATTTATGGCTCGAACCCAAAGTACTAACTATGCATTTTAGCCATTTAGCTTTGGCCTAGAAAGACCTATTTACTTACACCATGGTTTGACATACAAAGTATGAATAAGCATTAATTCTTGAATTGCTTATTGAGGATTTAAAACTTATGCCTCAGGATTATTTGTGAGTGGTTGTATTGTGTTTGTTATGGTGAGTAGACTTCTTTATCTACGAATCGGTACTTGTGGTATTATATTGGATTTATAACCTCTTCAAGTGTCAAAGGCTTTTTAGTATTGGTTTTTTAATATTATTTTCATTAAATGGGCAAAAATCAATGTTTTAAACATATAAGTAAAGTAAATGTTTTAAGTTCTCCGATGTAAACAAATCTAAAGCTAGAATTTTTTTAAGTTGTTTTCAATTTAACAGGAAAATTTAAATTTGATAAACCAAAAGGAAAATTTACTTCTTTCATAAGTAAGCCTATACATTTTTTCATTGAAAGATATGAATACAAATGTAAATTTAAAAAACAAACTAATTCTATATTCTAAAATGTAACTTGTACGCAAATTTATACTTTTGGGAAATAATTTTATTACAAAACATTTTCACACTAAACACAATATGGTGCAGAACTTAGTCCTATGAATTTTACAACTAGGCCTATTGATAATCAACTTGAGTTTACAATATAATACTACTTTCGTCCCCAGTGGCGGATTTAAAATTTTTGTGCCCCTAGGCACAGTTATAATATGCGCCCTCCCCCCCTTGCCCATTTTTTTGTCAAGTGCTTTAGGGAGTTTCGGTGAAAATAGGTGTTTGGGGAAGGGTGGGGGGAGTTAGTATTCAAGAAAATATTTCTATGAAAGATAATCAGGCATGTACAGTACATGCCCTACAATAGCTTTAAGAGTTAACATAATAAAGAAGGAGAGACTGACGTCGGTTACAAAGTAATTTCAAAATACAGTTATTTAAAAATAAATATTGTTCTGACTTTAACTTGAACTATTTCGAAATTGTTAACCAATAATTTTTAAACGTAATTATTAAAAACAAAATATTATAATTAAAAAAATAAAAATAATGTTATCCAAAATATGCCGCTGCCCCTAGGCTCGTGCCCAGGGGGCCTATAGTGTAAATCCGCTTCTGTTCGTCCCTTTGACACCATATTGTTTATAAATACCTTCAACATGAGTCATGCGCCATTGAAGATAAAATAACTTGAACCATAATTTTAAATGTTGACTATAACAATTTAACCCATCTTAACATAACCTAACTTTAATTTCATTTATGCTGAATAGATTGTAAAATCTGCAAAGTAACCGAATATCAGTACTTGTTTGTTGTGATACGATTGATCATTCTCATTGATTTGAGGGTAAAATAAGCATTTTTAGTGCACTGACATTTTGAAGTGTAGGCTATCTGTTCCCTTGCATACACTTTATCTGTCCCGTTTTAGGTTCTTTTTTATTGTTATGTTACAATGTTTTAGATATTTTATTTACTTTATTAAATACATAAGAGTAAGTAGAAATGAATGACACTAAGATTTATAAATGTTTAGTACTTTTAATAAACACTACGGCTGTATTCGAATACTCAAGTACACTTGATTTTATGCAGACTTGATGACTTTTCACTTAATACGCACACGAGATCAAAGACTGCAACAGACTATTTGAACAGCAAAATGTCCTTTTCACACCCTTGAGCTTGCAGTGCTGCTTCCTACCAATAATCTTATAAACTATTTTAAACACCAACTATGAGCTCGAATCAGCGTAGGCCACCTATGAGCTCGAATTAGCGTAGGCCACTTACTGGTTTGGGGTGACTTATTTTCACTGCACTTGACAAATTATCCAAATTATCCCAACACAACATAACACAATACAACACTACAAAACAACCAGTATATTTAACGTACGTTATCAAAGATCACATTACTCTATGATCTTTATCTCTAGCAGATGAAAAATTAAACAATCGCAGATCAAAAACTGCATCAACGGCATGTCAAGTGTAACTTGCTGTCGCCCTTGGACTCAAAAGGCATGTAAGAAGTGCATTAGCACACTTCGTGACTATTCGGACGGATCTGCACTTGATCACTTGATTACTAATGCAACTATCAAGCAAATGTCAAGGGTCGACGGCACGTGAAGTAGACTATTTGGATACAGCCTACATCCAAACAAAACTTGACAACACATCGCTCACATAATTTTCTATTTGAAAATATTGATGATGATGTGCACATAACTTTCTTGTGCAGCTTTTGAGTTCCACCCGTGATCCTGCACACTAAAATAGGTATGGCACTAAGCTGGATTGGGAAAGTGTCATAATAAAGAATACAAACTAAACTAGTTGTCTTATTATTTCTACATTATTAATATCATGTTCTGGAGCTTAAGGGTCAATCCAAATCAAGTGGTCAGAAAAAAATTATTGGCTGCTTGACCATTTAATTATATATATATATATTTTTGTGATGTCAACCTTATATGTCATTTTAAAACCAATATTTTAATTTTTTTGACACTGTTTCAACATGGTGGCCATTTTTGTATCATCATTTTCAGCATTTTTAAGTGTTTGCAGTAACTTCATTATCTCAGCTCTGGTAAGTCCTAGGATAAATTGACAAAGACTACGATGTTAAGCACAGTATAGGCTACAATTTTGTTAAGGTATACTATTTTTCTAAAAATATGTCTTCATCATCAATTTTAAGGCCAAAGTTTTGTATCACATTGCCTGTTTGGTGATATTCAATGTTTATCCTACAGAGAGCTAGGAGAGTTGCAGGAAATGATGGACCGGCTAGTGGAGATTGGCAGAAAATAGGGCATGGAGATCAACATTGGAAAGGCAAAAGTGATGGTCATATAAAAAGAAAAAAGAGCCGCTAAAAATCATAATTGGAAACCTGTAGTGTGAAAACACAGATTAGTTCAAATACCTGGGAACTCTGTTGTCAAAGGATGTCTACTGCACCAAAGAAACTAGGTCGAGGATCGCCATGGCCAAGGAAGCTTTCAACAAGAAGAGGTTACTGCTGACCAGCAAGTTGAATTTGGAACTGAGGAAGAAACTGATGAAATGATACACTTGGAGCATCACACTGTATGGAGCAGAAATTTGGATAAAAATACTTGAAGATATTTAAAATATGCTGCTGGAGAAGACTTGAGAACATCAGGGGGACAGACAGGGTGATAAATGAACAAGTACTAAGAAGAGTGGGTGAGAAGAGAACCAATTTGGATGTGATTCTTTGGAATAAAGCAAAATGGATCAGACACATTCTTAAGAGGAACTGTCTTCTGCACGACGTCATAGAAGGAAAGGTTGAGGGAAAGAGGAGCTTATGAAGGAGGAGGATTCAAATATTAAACGACTTTAAGGAAAGAAGAAAATTCTGGAATCTGAAGGAGGAGGCAGAGGACAAGGAACATTGGCTGTCTAAGTTCACCGACAAAAGGAATGAACCTGTTGTGAAACAAAACACCTAAGCCCCTAATTATAATAATGTTTACATATTATACATGCCTACACTATTATAAGGCCTTTCTAACACAAGCCTATAAAGTTTCTCTAGCGAAGTTCAGTGATCTAGTATTTTCATTACAAGCCATTTATTCAGAAGTCCAAGGTTTGTTTCAAAATGTTATTTTACATTTATAAGAGATTGTTCAACATCATATAAAGCACAAGTTTCATCAGCATACAATTGAATCTGTCCTTTGAAACTTAATTTAGAAATATAATTTACTAATACAATAGTACACTCGCCCAACCTTTTGCGACTCCACACTTATAATTGGTTTCTGTAGGCTCGGAGAATCAATTAGTGGAACTGATTCTTGTTGCGTAGATACTTTCCAAACAATTTGAATATTATTCAACATACTTAAGGTACCTACTTACTTCACCAGTACCAATAAAATTTGGTTTATATAATCCACACCATTTTTAAAATCAATAATTATTTCAAGTGATTAACAATTACTGTTTGGAAGAGTGTTTCCCAACTGCGGGTCTACGAACTGGCACTGGTCTGCAAAGACACTCTTATTTGTAGATATACTTGTATTTTATGAACGCATGCCATATAAATACTATTATAATTAGGTACCTACTTATTTTTGGTTGGAGGGGGGGGAGGGGGCTTAATCTTGTTTTATAAAATCTACATACGTAAAGACTACTTTTGTTCATCTGTGGGTCCAACAAGTCTTATTTGTGAGAGTGTCACACCAACCCTATAATACAGTCACACCTCCATTGAATTTTTGGTGAATCCCTCTAACATTACATAGAAAAACTTTTTCTCTATATTGAAAAAAAAAATTCTAGATATCGAATTTCCTGGTCTAGTAATGACATTGCTAAAAGTAAAACAAGTGAGAAAAAGATCATATAGAGGTACCTATCGCCTGGCAGGGATATTTTCTTCACACTCCTCTCACCCCTTTACTCGTGTCAGTCTCCTCCCTTGTAAAACACGATCAATTTGTTTCAATCTTACGATTATTTCAGGGTTACAGTGTGTTTTTGGGGAGTCAAAAAGTGAAAATGGTGGAGTTGTTGAAGAACCTAGACAGTGGAATGTTCAAGAAAAAAAGATATTGCAGTTAAATTTGGTGTTCCGCCAAGTACTTACAGTATTGACAGTTATAAAAAAACACCAGTTTGGTATGAAAACCTTTGAAGATGTCAAACCTTTTAGGAAACTTTCTAAAACATGTAATCTTGGAAAAGGGGATGATGCTCTGTTAAAGTGGATTAAAATTGTTTGTGGCAAAAACTTGCCGATCTCATGTCTCCTTATAAAAGAAAAGGCTTTAGATTTTGCCACTCTCTTGGGTTAAGTGGATTCCCAAACTATTTCTATTTGGTTGGATAAATTTAAGAAGCGACATGGTATCAAAGAAAATATTTTTATCCGTGCATATTTAACATAACAAACAAAATGGCTACTCTCATTTTCCCATGAAAATGATTTTAAAATTACTTTACATGAACGCAAATTTCCAATGTTGATCATATCTTCACAACTAATACAGATACGAAACAACCTATCATTGTAGAGTTGTGGTAATATCTAATATATGAAGATTTGATTTTAAATATATTTTTATAAAACCAATACTTTCTGAGCTACAAGTGTATATATATATATATATATATATAATTGTTTTGTATGCTCTTTGGTGGACAGTAGATATATTCCTTTTTTCTCAATGTTTCTGTAACAGCCTAATTATTTCATTGTGCTCTTTGGTGTTATGTTTTTGCAACAATGTGTGAGTTATTTACACATCTTAAGATATTTAATAAATGTCCCTATTTTAAGATAAAATTTAAAGAGTCTGTGTGGTGCACTGTACCATTTATTTCTAATATACTTAAGAGAAGATAAAGTTTGAACTATTACAGAGTCCAATCAAACTCATAGTCTTTGAGTCACTTGTATCTTACACCTACCTTTGCATCATATTGTGATGTACTCTTTAAACTTTTTTTTAGTAACTATACTTTAAGATGTGTCACTTTAGCAATTTTGTATACACAGCACTTGAGCATACTTAGATGTATTATTATTTATTTGAGGTATTTATCATGCACGCTCTGAACTGACTGATTATATAAGTACATGAGAATTTATCTGAGCGAGAGTGAAAGGGACTATCAATTTCGCCGGGAGAGGTAGTTTCATACATTCTTCCGAGGTTCTTTCACATGTTACAATCAACATTGAAACTGACGAATAAACTTCCCCTCTGAATCAAGTTTTGCTAAAGGCTTTTATCACTCAAGAAAAATTCTTTGATCCCGGCTGGGTTTACTTACTACTTACATGTAGTTTATTCTTCTCATCACCAACCAAATGTGGTGTAATTTAACTGTAAGGTGTTGTATTTTACAGCATTGAATTGTGAGCTATAAAATGGAGCGACGAAACCCATTCCCTCGACCATGGATGTTGCAGACTGGGGCTGCTGCAACAGCTGGCCAGTCCAATGTAGGCTTGAAGGGCATCATCGCAGGTATCATAGCTTCAAGCCATATACATCTCTATACATCTCACTGGATGAATTACATTTTTGATTTCCTAGATACGCTAGTAAAGTTTTTATTAACTGACACAAGGAGGATGATTAATTTGGGTGTAATTTTATTTTTAAATACTAGCATATTATTTGAATGGTTGAATTGTTTGCGGTTTTAAAATCTCTGTAGTCTATTTATTTTAGTTCTCAATGCATTTTTTAAATCTAATTTGATTGATAATCGATTGATTGATTGAACTATTTGGGAATTTATCTTTGCATTTCTGCTATATGATAATCCAGTTGGATTCTTTGTATAAAGGTGTTTGCGTCTCTTTCAATTTTTGGAATGAGTCCTATTGAGAAGCTAATGATAGATAGTAAAGTCCTGTTTTCTTGGCAATATAACATTTTCAGACAACATTTCACATATCCGTTTATGGTGCATATGACTCACTCGGACTAATTTTGATATAATTTGATCACTTTCCTTATTGAAAGGGTCATTTGCGTCCATGCCGATAATTTATCAACAGTAAAAGATACTAATTAATTATCAAGGAACACCCAATAAACAATAACAAAAGGATATGATTATAAGTGAAAAGATATAATTTATATGGAATATAAGGAAAATATTAAAGATAGAAAATATGTTTAATTAGAGAAAACCATATTGAGATTATAAGAGTTTGAATAGTTATGGATAGTAACAAGTCTGAATAATACATGTTATATTATATAGTAGAAAAGATATACTGAATAGAATAATGGCAAACCTATAGCAAAAACTTGAACTTATAATTCTTACTAATGTATGTGAAATAAGTAGAACAAGAACATGTTAAATATGGAATAGGTTAAAATACAAAAAACCTATTAAAATTAGACAATACATACAAATAAAAATCTCTTATTCTAAGGTTACATGTTAATGACTAAAAAATTACTAAGTAAGATGTACAATTATAGTGAAAAAGTTAACATTAAGTTTAAAGGTAATATTAAGATAGATCCAGAGTTGTCAAAAGGAAAAGTTAAAAATTTGACCAATGGTAGTAAACAGGGAAATTATGCAAAAAATTATTTACTATAGGTTAGAGACGATAATTATAAGTGAGGACTTGAAACAGAGTCTAAATTATGTAGAATGAGAAAATTGATACAGAAAAGTTGTTGAGTATATAAGTGTTCCTTAGCTGGTTTTAATTCCTCTCCTTAAGCCTTGGATGCCAGAGGGCCGGTTGACAGACTACATGTTTCGACGTATAAACGCCATCATCAGGTCTGAGGAAAACCAATGTAAAATTAGGAAAAATATAAGATGAAAAATTAAGAACTAAGAGCATAACGATAACCAGGAAAAAATACTTAATATAATTAGAAAAGGAAGATAAAGCTAACCTAAAACATGGTAATAAATTAAAAAGGAAAGAGAATATAGATTATTATTAACATGTAGATATAATACTAAACTGTCAAGCTTACCTCTAAATTAGGGTTAGATGTCCCTGTTACTCCACAAGTGTAATAGTTGGAAAAAGCAATGATTACATAAAAATACAGCTTGTGAAGAATAATCCAGAAAATACAAGTAAACATGAGAAAGAAAAATAAATGATTAAGAAGTAAAGGTAGCTCTAGGTTGATGATTAAAAATAGATAGACAGAAAAAGGTAAAGAAGAGAGAGGAAAAATGAAAACGGGTTCAAATATTCACGACCTGGCCTGGTCAGGTCTTGTCTCAGCTACGATGGTAGGAGGGCAGCAGAGAAAACGGGATAGGAAAAGGTTAAGATTAATTGAATAATTAATTGACTTAAGATTGAATAAATGGTTGAAGATATTTAACTGTATTGATATAGGGTTTGGTTTTCAAACTTTGTCTGTTCATTGAGGATAGTGTTGTGATGAATGCAAGTAATTAATTAGTATCATTATAATTCTCCTTATTAAATCACTATGAATATAACTAACAGTAAAAGAGATTAAACACGCCATACCTATCTACTCACCTTTTGTTAAGCTGTAATTTTCATTCCTCCTTTACGCCTTTCACCTTAATTTCTTATCGGTGGCGTGGTTAGCTAGCGTGATGGTTTCGTGTTGAGCTAGACTGCTGAGGACGAGGTTCGATTCTCGCTCGGGTGAACTGGAGAGGGGGGGTGGCTCCTAAATAGTTTCCCACTCTCCCTCCATGCAAATGCGGGTTCACTTCCTCTATTTTCAACCTTCACAATTCCTAACTCATTATTGTAATTAGTACAAAGCATATAATCCGAACGGATAGTAAGACACGGTGCTAAGTATTATTTCATTAAGATTTTTCCTTTGACCTATTTAAACGCAACTTTTTTTACTTTAACATTAATCCACTTTTAAGTTTTCCATGGCCCTTTTTATTTAGAATCACTTAAACAGTCACTGTACTCATTGACCTGGTTTATAAGTTTTAATACCTTTGTGACAAATAAAGGAAGACAATCTTCTGAGTTGTATTAATACGACGGTGACCCGGCGGTCTAGGGGTAAGGTGTCAGACTTCTGTGCTGGCGGCCGGGGTTCAATCCTCGGTCCCGGCACAGATTTATCTGATTACCAAACCCTTCCTTCACCTCTGACAAGACATCTTGTGATAGTGAGGAATGCCAGGCCTCCCCCGCGGTTCAGATTCCACGTTAAACTGTAGGTCCTCCATTTCATCTCACAATCACGCTACCATCACACATTAGCGTAAGTGCATATAACCCGAACGGGTAGTAAGACGCGGTGCTAATAATAATAATAATATTATTATTATTAATACAACAGGAGTTACAGGACAGTGAACAACAGTCTGTAGCCATTCAGTAATTGTTTTCACTAATCCCTTTCTTCAAAAAATTAGACTTTTTTACTCTGTTTAGTTTTTTGAATGCATGGATAGTGTGGAATCAAGTGTGGGAAAAGCACAGATTCTAGAGAAGGATCTGGAAAAAATGTTAACCAAAACAGTATACAGTAAACAACAGCATATAACGGATTTTCTAAAAGATTTATTAATAGATTTCAATAAAGAGCAGTTTTAGTGAACTTTGAACATAGTGAACAAAATATCTGAGTTCGTAGAGGTTCATTATAACCAGAGCTGACTTTACACTAATGAATTAGGGATGAGGTAGGTTAAATTTACGTGGAGGGAGAGTGGAAAACCCTTTAAAAAAACCTTAGTATAGTCGATTGGGATTCAAACTCTGCTCTCCCTGTCATTGGCAGTCTAGTCTAAATTGAGAGTGACACCTTAGACCGTGCAGCCACCAAATCAGGTGGTAATATAACTAATTCAAATGCACAAATACTTTTAGGAAGGTATATACCATGGACCCTCATACTTTTATATATCATCATCTTCAACTAATTGGCCTCATGATGGTATATTGAAAGTTTACTAATAATCCATCATTTTGTTTTCAGGAGGCATCACAGGAGGTATTGAGATTTGTATCACATTCCCAACAGAATACGTTAAGACCCAATTGCAGCTAGATGAAAAGGGTGCAAGCAGGCAGTACACTGGTATCGCTGACTGTGTCAAGAAAACTGTCAAGAACCATGGATTCCTTGGTCTGTACAGAGGCCTAAGTGTTTTGTTGTATGGCTCCATTCCTAAATCAGCAGTCAGGTAATAGTTTGTTGTCAGATAATCTCGTCCTTGTCTGCCCTTCTTCCTCTCTTCCCTTTCCATTTCTCTCCTTTCTCTTTCTCCTCTCCCTACTCTCTCTCCTCTCTCTCTCCTCTGTCTCTCCTCTCCCATCCCTCCCCTTCCCTCTTCTTAATTTCTTGTTTTAAATTGTCAATGATTATGATGTAATTTTAAATATATTTATAAAATCTAACTATTCTTGTAATTTTATTTTCTCTAGAAAGTGTAAAAATATAGTACGACTTGACAGAATATAACCCTATTAAACTTAGTTTGGAGACAAGCTCTCTGGACCACAATCTGGCTTCTTATTTTATCTTCAAACAAATATTGGTGCCACCTGATGAAACTTAACCTGCTCATCTTCGCAACAAGTGTTAACGTGTTTTAAGCAAGTCACTATTAGCAAATACTGGCATTGAAGTGTATAAAAATGGCTGTGAAGGCAAATAATGAAAATTTTATTCTATTACACTTTATACTATTATTTTTAGCTAAAAATGGTAAATATATGTATTCTAGATTTGGGGCTTTTGAAAGCCTAAAGAACTTAGCAGTGGATGAGAAAGGAAACTTGTCTCCGTTTTCTCGTGTACTTTGTGGCTTGGGTGCAGGCGTTTCAGAAGCTGTCTTTGCTGTCACACCCATGGAGACTGTCAAGGTTAAATTCATCAATGACCAGCGATCTGCTAACCCTAGATTCCGTGGATTTTTCCATGGTGTTTCTACTATAGTTAAGGAACAAGGTAAATTGATACATTGTGTATAGGTTTAATATAAATTTAACTGCATATATAACATCTCCCTCTTTATTATCAAGTATAACCTCTCTATCTTTGCACATGTTACATGTTCTGCATTTAGTTTCTTGCATGTATGCTACCCTCTTTGAAATTTTCTTTTATGAAGCACGATAGCTTGGTAATTGTTAGCATGAAGCATCACATATTTATCTGGATGTATATTTCTGTGTTCTGTACATTAAGTAAAATATGAGGTCGGTGGATTCACACTTCTTATCACATTAAAAATAAAATATTATATGAATACAATGTTTTTATAAGTATTATATGAAAAAAATATATATACTTAATTCAGAGTTAGTTTACAAAGTTTAGGAATTGTTTATTAAGGATTGGTGACCTGACGGTCTAGGGGTAAGGTGTCAGACTTCTATGCTGGCGGCCGGGGTTCAATCCTCGGTCCCGGCAAAGATTTATCTGATTACCAAACCCTTCCTTCACCTCTGACAAGACATCTTGTTAATGTGGGGAATGCCAGGCCTCCACCGTGGTTCGGATTCCACGTTAAACTGTAGGTCCTCCATTTCATCTCACAATCACCCTACCATTACACATTAGCGTAAGTGCGTATAGCCCGAACGGGTAATAAGACGCGGTGCTAATAATAATAATAATTTATTAAGGATTAAATAGAAAACCCAAATTTACTAGATTTTTGATGTTTTGCACATAAATGTATATCTACACACACTTCAGAATTTACCGTAGTATATACCCAATAAAATACTTTTATGGTAGCATTCATTAGGATCCTTGCACACGGCGGGGTTTTTTCCCTTGGCCGTACATGGCATGGACTGGTGATACCAATCAACCATTAGGTGGAATGGAGCTGAACACACATCACGGTTGCAGTTATTTCCCGTACATGGGTACTGTTTCACTCACGGCGCCCCACTGGACTAGTCCGGTGCCGTGGTCATGTCTGATCTCAGTAGGGCATGCGAGTATATGGAGCTCTTCATATGGCTAAGGTGTCGGATTGCACCCTTATTAGTAGAAGTAAAACAGGAATAAAATCCACTTAGTGCAATTTGGCAGTTATACCTAGTTTTTATGATTTGTTATTTATATGTTTATAAATTTTTTCCTTAAAATATTGGCTGTTACAAAAGAACTTTAATTTGTCGAGAAAATCTTTAAAATATCTGGGACTTTTAAAACTCACAAAGTATACAAACCCAGTTAAATATACTCACCTTTCTTTGAAAAACTAACTTTACTTTATTATTCCTTAACAAATTTCTGCTGGTATGGTTGGACATGAACCTTTTAGTGATGCACAGCAGCTAATTAAGCAACGCCTGTGCATGTGCTGCCAAGCTTTTGATAAGTTAATTTGAGCATCATGTATAAGCCATGCTCTCTATTGTTCGTTCAAGAAACATTTTCCTTGCAATTTAGAGCTTAGATGAGGTATAGGGTTGGTAATAAGTATTTTTTCCTATGCTAGTAGCAATAATGTATCATACCAAAAAGAAACAAATGCTAATCTATTTTCTTTCTACAACTCACACTACCATACCACCACCTCTCACCTTCCTCTCTGTGCAGTAGAGTTTTGTGTCAAACTTCACTGACAGTAGGTAGATGTTTTTCTCATAGAGAGACCTTGTTTTTTAAGTGGAAATCTATATACATACTATCTTAATTAACAAGAACCCGCCTCGGCGACGTAGTTAGCTGACGTGATAGTTTTGTGTTGAGCTAGACTGCCGATGGAGAAATCGAGGCTCGAATCTCGCTCAGGGGTGGTTTTTCCTTAATGGTTTTCCACTCTATCTCCACACAAATGTGGGCTCACTTCCTTTACATTCAACCTTCCCAATTCCTAACCCATTGGTTTAATTTGTTCTTAAGTATATAACCCGAACAGGTAGTAAGGTGTTAAATAAATAAAAAAAATTAAAAAAAACTTTTTGCAACATATGTATATAGTATGCAACACATCTAATGTGAGCCATCCTGCTATACTAACCAAACTGTAGATTGTATTAATTTTTTAAGTGAAATATAAAAAAACAGACTAAATTCAAGGAGAAAACTTCTGATTATGTCTAACTTTTTTACTGAATAAATCGCATGCCGTTGCAGGTTTGGGAGGTGTTTACAAGGGAGTAACTGCGACAGTGATGAAACAAGGCAGTAATCAAGCCATTCGATTTTATGTCATGGAGACTTTGAAAGACTGGTACAGGAAGGGTGATTCTAAAGCACATGTTCCCAAGGCAATAGTTGGATTATTTGGTGCAGTAGCTGGGGCTGCTTCTGTATTTGGCAACACACCTATTGATGTAGTTAAGACAAGGATGCAGGTCTGTTAAATCTTCTTTTACACATTCACTCTCCTTTATTTGAAATTATATATATGTTAATGGTTTAAAATTCATGTTATTTGGATTGAAGGAATAAAAGATAAATAGTTAAATTAATGCAAACTAAGGAGTGGTATCCAGATTGTGATGTGTTGTTATACTTACATTTTGTTATATTGGAATATCAACATTTTTATTGATCCTTATCTAACACAAATGTAAGGCTAAACAATATATCTGAAGAATTGATGATTAAAACAGTTTTAAAGTATTTGTATCATTATTTCAATTACAAAGGTCAAATATTTTTTACCAGAAATTGTGTTCTACCTTTTTCCATTTCTAGTGTAATAAAGAGGAATTATTATAATTCATTCTTATTAACCTTCTATATAGCTCAATTTAAAAGTTCTTTTTGAACGAAAATTTGCAAGCTTGCAATTAACAGCCGGAGAGCTCATTTTGCTGACCACATGACACCCTCTATCTCCAAATGTTAGCACTATCAGTGGCAGCCGCTTGGTCGATATAGCTGGGTTGTTGGCTAACACCAAGATTTTTTTAATATGATATGTTTAATTTTCTATTAAATAAATATGTTACTTAGCTGTATACAATTATTTTGGCACATAGCTGATTCTTTCATAATTTACTTGATTAGATTTAAAATAAAATTATTCTTTTTGAGTACAATATTCATGTAAATATTCTTTTTTCATTTATGTGACGCTTGAAAAACATTAGTTCTTGTAGGTAACTTTACATTTTAATATTTTATTATTTTCAAAATTTTGTCTTTAGTTTATGAAATTTTAATTTTTAAGCTAATATATCATCTCGAAGCAATTAAGAACATAAACATGTTAAAAATTAAGTATACAAAATTTATATATTATTCTCAGGCTTATCAATTTTTTATAGGTACCTACAATGTTAATCAGTCTCGAGACAGATGGGCTGTTTGAAACTTTAACAGTCTTTTAGGTTGATTTATTGTATGCAAGCGTTACTTAATACAACACATGACCATCAAACAACTCATATTTCTGCTGTAAACAAACTCATGACACCATTTCATCATAAATTGCAATTTATCCTTTCTAAAAAAGCAGACAAAATCTTACAATTAATTATGGGCTATGGTTTTCTTTCTATAGTTTTTAAAATTTTCAACTAGGCACATCACTTTCTTGTTCTAGGGCTTGGAAGCATCAAAGTACAAAAACACTTTGGATTGTGCTTTTAAAATTTGGAAACATGAGGGACCATTAGCGTAAGTTTTTGTCATTTTTATTATTCATTACTTGGTTTGTATAAGAAACTAGAGATATTAGTTCATCTGTAATATAGGTTACTCATAATTATCTACCCAAAGTGAAAGTCCAGTTTATATTATTCCATGATTTAACTTGTTGGTACATAATTTATTTTTCATTGCATAAGACTCAGAACTAACCTTTGAGAGCTAGACATATATCTTAAGTTTCACATAGAATACATGTTCAATTATTTAAAACTTTGGTTATCCATTGGAAACTCTTACAAAGCAACAAACATAATGTTTTGAAACAATATAACGCAAACCTGCCTTGTTGGTATAGTTAGCTAACATGCTAGTATCATTTTGAGGTAAAGTGCCGAGATGGGGAGATAGATTTTCGAATCTCTATCAGGTGAACTGGGGGTGGATTTGCCTTAAATGGTTTTCCACTCTTCCACACAAATGCAGGTTCACTTCCTCTTAATTCAACCTTCCTTATTCCTAACCCATTAGTGTAATTAGTACTTAAGTACATAACCCAAATGGGTAGTAAGACACTGTGCTAAATAAATAATATAATATAATGTAATGCATGTATTTTGTTCATCAATATTTTTGATGTATTTTGTGCCTTTGAATATATAAGATTTCATAATTAGATATTATGTATGAAAAAAGTGTATGATGCAAAAACATTTAGTAATAAATAAAATGATAGAATATTAGGAAAATGGTAGAGCACAAAAAAAAGTAAAAACACGTAACAACAATTTACACACTCAATATTTCGATGCTCTAATAGCATCGAAATATTGAAGTGTGTAAATTTATGTTACGTGTTTTTACTTTATTACTACTTCCTGAGGAAGATGCTATAATAGCAACGAAATATTGAAGTGTGTAAATATGTGTTAGTGTTTTTACTTTTATTAGTGTTCTACCATTTTCCTAATATTCTATCATTTTATTTATTACTAAATAATTAGTTATTAATTATATTAGTTAATTTAATAATTTTAACTTATCTAGGCTTTCTTAAATAAATGTTATACAATCAGTTAATTGTTAGTCATGTAATCTGTTCATAATCAACCTTGGTGGTCTTTGAGTATATTGCTCACCTCAGGACCTGATGTTTCTGAGTTCAAACCAAGCCATGGTCACCTGATTTTTCTTGAGCGATAAAAATATGTTGCACAACTTCCTTCGGAAGGGAAGTAAGCCGTCGACCCCATTTTGATTGTAGCATGTAAATAATCCTGGAAGTTATGCGAAACTACCTGCCCAGCAAAATTGGTAGACCCTTTTGCTCTCACTTATAGAAATAATTGTTTGCTGATACAATCAGTTAGTTCAGAAAGTTTACGTTAAATACCCCAAACAAATTTTTAAAAAAACATGTTCATATAGATTTAGTGGTACTTTACCTTTTGATGATGAAGATTGCGGAACTAATTTTCTTAATGTTTTTGGTGACAATTGAAGGTTCTACAAAGGCACAGTTCCTCGACTGGGCCGGGTGTGTGCTGATGTGGCCATTACCTTCATGATCTATGACTCATTTATGGATCTATTTAACATGGTTTGGAAGTGATCAGTCTATGAGATACCAGAGCTATTAGCATATCAACATTCCAAAAATCTGGTAAATATCACACTCACTTAAAGATAATAATTGCAATGGGGGTAATAGGTGTTGGGTTAGTTATCTATAACTTATAGATAACTATGGTATATTTTAGTAAAGGTAAAGTCAGCTGATCAATCAATAGTATAATAATTATAAATAAAAATACATTCTTTGCATTTATTTTATTTTACTTAATATAGATACAAGCAAGTAAATTTGTTTAAGAAATCTTAAAGTTCCCTTAGCTATTATAAACATAGAATTTTTCTTATCTATTCAATTTAAAAGAAAAATCTAAATTATGTCATTATGTGCCTTTGAATTTATGATAAAATACTTCCTGATAGATTAGAAATACCTTCTCAATTTGAATTTAAAACGCATGAAAGTACACGGGCTTAGTGGAATTAACTTACTTACATCCATTACTGTTTCCAGCCTGTTGCCTGGGTCACTTTTTCATTCAAGCCATATATTTTACAATGCTGACATGCATTTAATTTAAATATAAACTGGAACAGAAAATATATATATATACACGAGGGTGATCCCAAAAGTAAGGTCTCCGAGGGGCTGGGGGCGTAACCAAACTGTTTTGGCGGCTGTTGAATATCTCTTGTGATAGGGAGTTTCCCCACCCCTACCCGAGCATGCTTGCGCCTCCCCGTGAAGCTCAGTCTGGTCCTGGTAGCCATTGAGAATGGAGCTCCCGTGGAACTTCGTTGCCAAGTGCGAAATCCGCGCTGTTATTCGGTTTTTGAATGTGAAAGGCATTACACCTGTTGAAATTCATTGCCAGTTGACCGAAATTTATGGCGAGTCGTGCATGGACATCAAAAATGTTCGCAAATTGTGTAGGGAGCTTATAGCCAGTCGTAATGAAATTCATGATGAGTAAAGGAGTGGGAGACCATCAATTTCCGACGAGACAGTTGAGAAGATCGAGGAAAGCCTCTGTGAAGATCGACGGATCACTCTGGATGATATTTGCATTTTGGTCCTTGAGGTGTCTCGGAGCACCATACACAGGATCTTAACCGAAAAATTTCAATATCGGAAGGTTTGCTCTTGATGGGTTCCACGAATGCTGACAGAAGATCACAAGTGGCAACGTGTTGATTCTTCCCGCGAGTTTCTTCGCCGCTATGCGGACAATGAAGACTTTTTAGACTCTATTGTCACAGGAGATGAAACCTGGGCATTTCACTTCACCCCAGAGACGAAACAACAATCGCGGCAGTGGCGGCATTCCTCTTCTCCAAAGCCGAAAAAATTCAAACAAACAGTCTGCCGGTAAAGTCATGACAACCGTCTTTTGGGATCGAAAGGGAGTATTGTTCGCCGACTTTATGCCTGCTGGAACCACAATAAACGCTTATCGGTATTCTGAAACTCTGAAAAAACTCAGACGGGTAATTCAGAACCGGAGAAGAGGAATGTTGAGCAAGGACATAAGCATTCTCCATGACAACGCTCGCCCACACGTCGCTCGTCAAACTGTCGAGCTTCTGAAAAAGTTTGGATGGGACATCATATAGTCCGGACTTGGCACCCAGCGACTATCACCTGTTCCCTAAGTCGAAAGAACATTTGGCATGACAGCGATTCAGCTCCGACGACAAGGTGAAAGAAGAGGTTCAACGATTCCTCAAGGACATGGCAGTGATCTGGTATGACATGGGAATACAAGAGCTGCCACAGCGTCTACAAAAATGCATCGACCGAAATGGGGATTATGTAGAAAAATAGGTAATGTTCAAACTTTAAAAAATGTAAAGATTATGTCAAATACATTTTTTTTTTTGANTGAATTAATAAAAAATAAGAGACCTTACTTTTGGAATCACCCTCGTGTGTGTGTGTATATATATCACACACACACCTGTTTCAAAATTTGTATTAGAAGCTATCTTTATTTTGTTTTATTTCAGATTACACAAGAGTGGCTAGATTGGTTGACAATTGAGAAGAAGTATAATTTTATAAAGCTAGTCTTATATTTAAACTGGTGCATTTGATTTAAATACATTCTAGTTGTTGATGTACAGAGAGTTCAAAGATATATTTATTTAAGAAAAAAATTGTTACACATTATTTAGAAATATTGAACATTAGTATGTTCATTATATTGTTATTATCTTGCTTTTAATGTTTGGTTAGAAAGTTTATACTTAAAAAACTACAACAAAATTTTACATTTGTGTTTAAAGGGAGTTGAATAAGCATTGTATATGCTTAGGGGATGCTTTTTTAGAAATTCTTGAGATGATACATTGACAAACAAAATACAATGTTTAACACTATATTTCACTAGTTATAGATGGCTTTCTCAGAATATAAGAAACTACAATTTATTTTTGTTTTCTTAGGCCACCTGTAACTCACAAAACTTGTGTTTATTATGTCTTTGTATGCACGATTGGGTTAGCTTAACAGTTATTCAAGCATTGATCACATAAAGGTGCTTGATTTCAGACTTCTAACTATATTCTAGCTCACTGTCCTCACATACTGTTTTTTCTCTGAAATTTAAAAAATATATATTTAAGATATTGCATTTGAGTTAGATGCTAGTATCCCAGCTGTGTTTGAGTACCTGAAAAATATGTACAAGGGAAAAATGTTTTAATATATCAACACATTTAATGTAAATAGACTTGATAAGGAGAGACTGTAAGTTGTGTCAGTGGCGCATCCAGTGGAGGCAGGTCACATAGAAAATTTGCATTTAAATAAGCATTTTATAAAAAATTAAATATAGAGTACAACTATAATACAGAGCAATTACAATTAGTAAAATGCATAGGAACAGTTGATGTGCACCTGTAAAAACGAGAGTATTGGTATCTGTCACTGACATTTTTAGTCCTTTTCTATATCATTTATTAAATACCACAATTTATTCTCCATTTGATGCTATTTTACAAAGTAATTACTTACATGTTTTTACAATAGCTACAAATCTAACTATTCAAATCCCGCCGTCCAAGAGAGCAGTTACAATAGGTGAAAAATAATAATTTCAAAGAGCCTCTATATATTTAAATTTGATTTTCTTACTATGGTATATATTTTTTCCAATCTTCTTTTGAAAATGACACAGATTTTGATTTATAATTTATACTATATAAAAGACTGAAAAATGTATTTTGGGTTTGGATAGCCTGTAAAATGTAGACAATTAATAGATTTGATTTATTAGGACCTACCTGCCTGCCTCCCTCCCTTAAGTAAATTTCTAGGTGTGCCACTACATTGTCTTCTTATTTTGTCAACTTTTTTTAAGGGATATGTTTCTAGAATCACAATATATTCAAGGTTCTCTTCAAATTTATTTTGCTGACTTTTTTACATTTTGCAACATTCTATTTTTAATTGCTGATACTTGCTAATAATGAAATACTAGGATATATAAATATATATTATCAATCTAGCTGTTTAAGAAATCTTTGTGTGGCAGAAACATTTTGACAAAAAAAACACATTCCAAAACCACGCATTTAGAGTTAAAACTTTTCCTGTGTGCTGAGAATTAAAATTTAAAGTTAATTTATATTCACTACCAATAGAATACGCACATAGAGGAGACTGAACAGATGGCGTAAATAGTGTATACTGATCATCCGAATTTAAATAAAACTAATGAGTTTGGCTTACTATAGTGTTAAATGAGCTTGGGTGATCAGGAGACAGGGTGAAGAGAGGAGTTTATCAAATATTGGGTTTACACTTCTGTCATAATTTAGTTATTAGTTGATTAGACAGTTCCTATATGTTTAGCTATAATAAGCTAGATTTGATTTAAATTCAAATAAAACACATTACTAATACAATATGGTTCACAATGCATATTCATTTATTTCATATTGCATTCCTCTTCTACTCTGGCTTTATGATTATCATAGGTACTTGCCTATTTTTTAATAACATGCTTTTCCTTTTAACCTCAATAACTTTCATTTTCATGACTTTGCATTGATACTGAGAAAATTAATAAATAGGCAATAATTATGGTTACTTATCTAAACAAAATTCATAAGCTATACATAATAAAATGAATACACTATAAACCAACTACAAAAATTGTACACTATGTAGTACCAAAAGTCTGTGAACAGTGTGATTGAAAGTAATGTGATTTAGATTTATTTGCATCACTTAAAAATATTAGTTCACCCAACTATTATTGTCTAAAAGCAAATTGGTGTAATTCCGAATATTAACATAATATATGTCTCTAGATACAAAATAAGTGTAGTGAAGGTGTATTTTGTCTATAATTTGATATTTAAAAGCCAATTTTATCATTATTTTTCGCCAAACGTATATTCTCCTACCTTAATCTATTCCGGGATAAATATTACCATCAAGTAGCCTAGTGTGGCTATTTTATGGTGCTCACTCGTGTTGACTAGGTAAAGTAGTGTAAAATAAAAGCGGATGAAACTGTAGGTACATAACTGTCTACTTAAAGGAAGACGAGGTTAATTTAACTTTGATAAATTAATAATATTTTTAAAGATTTTTATTAACATTTTTTTCGCCCGAGTTTCAGGAACATATTTCCTGAATTTTTTCCCCGTGTTTGGGATCCCAAACAGGCCTAATTTAAAATAACTTTATTTGAAAACATTGAAGCCCATCCCATGGCGTTGAAGTCTCAAAATGTCAAAAGCATTAATTTTGTCCTGTAGGGGAAATTAATTTAATTTGGAGCTCTCAATTGTATGAAGGATAATACTCTTGTGCAAAATTGGTTTTTGTAGTCCAATCTACTTATGTAAGGTGTGAATGACACCTTTAATGGAAGAAACATTTGCTCAAATGTATTACTATGTACTCCCTTTAGCATTGTTGGGGATAAAACCAACAAATCACACCTTTTTCAATTTTATACTAACAAATTTCCTTAAAAATAAAAAAATTTCAAATCTAATTTGAAAATCTATTTTATATTAATCTAAACTCAGGCTTATCAAATTATTGGCTTATGGATTTCACTACTTTTATTGTGTAGTAACATTTGAAATCCAAACTATTAATGTCCACAAATTATACTAGTTTGAGCATTATATTTATCATTCATTTTATTTTAATTGGCGTCAATAGCCGTTCATCTTGCTCTTTTCTTACTTAATAATATTATTTAAATTACTTTTTCATGTTCGGAGAGGTAAACAGTTTTTTTTACAGTTCCAATCATTTAAATTGCTGGACAATTCATGTTTAGTGCTACCTTAAGCCGACTAATTTTTAAAAATATAAATTAAGTTCCAAAATATATTTACATAAAAATAAGTATTAAATAGAAAACTTAAAGCTGTTATTTTAGTTATGTAACATAGCTTTATTCTACATTCACATACAAGACAAACAATACTATACTAGTCCAATTGGCGGAGCTCACACTACTTGGCTGCTTGAATGTGCCACCAACCCTACTGTCTTGGCAAACATTCAAGGAGGAGGTAGTGAGTGTCCCATTGCAATATTTCCCCTCTAACTGCTTGTTTGCAGTCAGCCCTTGTTACAGTTATAGAACTATAAAATCTCAATTTTTTTAAGAACAATTTACATCTTCTATTGGTAGCTAAAAATATAGCCTATACCTATTTTAATTTCAATATATGTTGATATATATTTCAAATCTTGTATTAAATAGTATTTCAGATCACATAAAAGAGGATAAATTAACATTTAAGATTTTTTTTATGAAATATAGATTCTTCTAATTGCTGGATTTTATTAAAATATATTATAAATGTTGTTGATGTAAAAGCAGCTCATAGATATACTTATTTTAAATGTTTTTTGTTTTAAATTTTATCTTGTTAAATTTAAGCAAGGGTTTGCAATATTTTATGTTTACGTTTTATGGTTGTTTTATTGTTATAAAATGTATATAAAATATACATTTTAGATTAGTGTGATAAGATATACCTAGCATGTTTTAAAAATAATCAATAAATGTAATTGTTTGTATAGTAAGATGAGAACGTTTTGCCAGCAAAGTTTGTTTAATAAAACACCATTGTGGAACAAAGCGGTTCTGTAGTTTGAAAAAGAAACAAGATAAATCTTACAAAATCAACCTAGTTGATTTTTATTTTATCATCTGATCATATAGATTTTGCTATAAAAGATTTTTTCGAATATCTTTGGGATAGTAATTTTTAATCTGCATTTCATTAACTAACTATAGTAGAATTAGTGAAAATTCTTCTCTAAAATAATATAATGTTGTGATGGGCAGTAAATTCTCAAAACTTGACTCCAATATAAAATATTTTGAAAATTTTAAATAAATATGTTTGCAGTTCGTAGCTCATCTATGATGTATCACAATTCATTATATATATTATAAGAGGTATAATTCACCATTGTATAATTTCTTAAATACATTCCAATTAAACAATACAATATTGTGATGGTAGGTAATTATCTAAATTTGAATCTCAAAAAATTTATGTTGATGGTTTTAAAGAAATATAGGCCTATATTATTTTAATAAGTAACTCAAACGTTATGGATAACAATCTAATATAGAAAATTACTAAAATTATTCCTCTAAAATAATATTTTCTGATGGGCAAATATTCTTTCACATTTGAATCCATTAAAAATATGTCGAGAAAGATTTAAAAAAATACATATAAAAACTAAACCATTTTTGTATAATAGTTAGAATAAAAATTTAAAATATGTAATGTTGAAATGCATTCAAACTATAGTGGAAAATGTAAAGCTGTTAATAAAGTTGTTTTGAGGATCAATAAACTTTTATGTTTATGTATCATTGTTTAAAACTATTTATTTAACTATTCTGGCATTCCTACTCAATTTTTCAAGTTGTTTTATATTAATTTATTATGGCATCTACTGATAACCATTATTGTTAGTGTGCATGCACTTAAATATTACCTTGGTGTCTATTCAAATTAAAGCCATAGGTATCTCTGCACAAAGTGCACTCTCAACTCAACTGTCAAGTTGCATGAATATCACCCTTGATGTGTGGTTGATGATTGTATACAAAATAAATAGTTGACAATTCATTCCCTATTTCTCTAGCATAATATATTATATTTGGAAGACTAAAGGGAAGGTGGATAGAAACACATAAAAGAAAGAACACAATTTGGCTTTTACACTGTAAAGAAGAACGCAGTTCACACTTTGCATTGCTGTTATTGGAAAAAAGGTAATGGCTGCCTCATGAAGAAAATCGCCTAATACCCCAACCTAGGTTTTATTCTATTAGAACTAATCAGGATGGAGTGTGAAACACACAAAGAAACTTCCTAAAAAAAGTAAAAAAAGAAATCTTTTAAAGAATGAGGACAGAGGAACATGTGTAAAAGGAATAACATAAATAATAAACACTGAAAATGAACATTGGATGTGAAAATACATCAATTTATTCGATTTTCTCTAAGCCTAAATTAATGTTAAGATTATATTAAACAGTTAATCTCATTAATTTTTTATTTTTTAAATCCTTTTCACACAAACCTGTATACCAGAATTAATGTGGAAAGTTAATGAGGAAATCCAGGTGATAGACTATATTTAGAAAACTATCCCTCGCCAAGCTGGTTTTGTATTAAAGCTTTACCCTACTTTTCAATGTCATCCTTGTGGGTCTAATGCTTTAAACTGAATGGTCACATATTGATGCGATGTTATATTCAACTTGTCTCATTAATAAGATTGCATGATGGTGTGTGTATATATATCTTATCCTATATTCTTAAAAAGAATTAGTGCAACAAATGTAGTCCCGTCGAGATCCAATGGGTAATTTTTGTATTTACTGGCAACAAAGTTTTAAATATTCTAAACATGGGTTATTTGGTATGTTTATCGTACATACTACCCAGGAAAAAACAAAACTCCACAAATATTGGAATGTGCAGGCAAACCAGAATTTTCTTATATGTATAGGTTTGATTTTGATTGCTAAGAAACAAAAATGAAGTAAATTGAAAGAAGCGCACTATATTATGCGCCCTATCATACCAAATAAAATCATGGTCTTGAATTAGAATCAAATAAAAACTAAATAAACATAATTCACAAGAAACCACATGAAATGGCTGTAAACATACCTTAATTTAAGATACAAATGTAAGCACGCTAACAGTGGCTCTCCCATATAGAGCAATTGTTGCACGTGTTTGAAACTCACTGAGAAGGATAATTACTTGAGGTTTGCAGACTGGGGTGTGAGTGAGAAAGACGGTAGAATAACAGGAGGTATAATACATTGAACACACACAAAAAAAAAGTTTAAATTTACTATCAAAGAAACTCCCAAAAGCCTGACTGGTGCTTGTCGAGCAGATTAAGACTGGGTTTGATTATAATGCAAAACGTATCGTTAGTAGTGGATAATGCATAACACATACCTAGTGCATAAGAAGTTAAAACATATTTTCAGTTTTGACATTTAAAATCGATACATAGTGAAAAGTGCAAAATGCATTAATTGATTTAACTTTTTATGCGTTTTGCATGGACTTAAGAATAGCCATCCCTTGTATCAGCCAATGAGAATTCAAGACGTTCCAGCCAATTAAATCCAGTATACACAGCAGACAGAGCTTAGCTTCTGTATTCATGTTTGAAATGTCTTCCGGAAGCTATACTTGTTTGTGATTAATGAATTTTCTTGTTTTAGCTTCAATGATTGTGATTATATTGAAAATAAAGGGGAAGTGGTACATTTTGGATTTTGTTAGTGAGAAATAGATCTACCATAATAATCAGTACCAAATAAAAATTAAATTTGACTTAATAGGGTGTAGGCAAAACTTAAATCAAGTTCATTTCAACTTTCAAATAATACAGTTTAATTAACGTGGTTTTTCGATTGAGCCCTTAAATGAAGTATCCTTAAAGACCTTATCTATTAATGCAAACGGGCTAAGCTGTTTTCTATTAATAAATGACAATCAATTTACGTAAGACTTTATGATCTATGTTACATTATAAACTGTTGAATATTTTCTTATTTATTGTGCACGGTATGCTATGCACTATTTACTATTATCTATGCGCTAAGATATTCACTTGAGTGTTTATTCTATGTTTTAATGTCCCTATACACACTGTCGATGTTTTCGTATATATTTCAATAGAGAAACTGTGTTGAAATAATTATGGCAAATATCATGAACTAATCAGTGACGTAGCTACTAAGATACACATGACACGTTTTTTTTTTAGCATCGCGTCTTACTACCTGTTCAGGTTATACACATTTGTACTAATTACACTATTGGGTTAGGGATGTTAAATGTTGAATTTAACTGGAGTTCACCCGCATTTGCATAGAGGGTGGAAAACTATTTTAGAAAACCACCCTCAGTATGGCCGACCGGGATTAAACCCTAGTCTAACATGAGAGAGACGCCTTAGACCATGCGGTCACCAAAGCAGGTTATGGTGCGTATGAATACTGTAATGGTTTTCATACTTGTTTTGGGAATAGTTTATAAGACTAAAAAATTAAATTACATTCAGAAAATAGGTTGTAATCTACAATGTGGGAATAGTTTATAAGACTAAAAAATTAAATTACATTCAGAAAATAGGTTGTAATCTACAATGTCTAATTTTAACATTTCCTTTTGTCTAATTTCAAAAACAAAGCTATTCCGTTTTACTTTACTTTGAAAAATGAGAAAATCTCTATTGGTTTTTGTTGTTTTTGTCACTGCATCTTACTACCCGTTCATGTTATATGCATATGAATTAATACCGCTAATTTAGTAGATATAAAGGTTGTATTTAGAGGAATTGTACCTGCAATTGCTTAGAGAAAAGGTTAGTAGAAAAGCCATAGGCAAAAATAAACACACTCAGTATATCTAGCAGAAATTTGAACCCCAATTTCCCTGTCATCAGCAGTCAAGACAGTTGCGAGACTGACGTCTTAGACAATTTGACCATCAAAGCAAGTAGGTATCGTAGAGTGAAAGATGTATTTAGTTAGAGTTCTAGTTTTTTCCCCGTTAATTTTGTCACAATTGTGTAATGTGGAAGAATTGATCAATGTGGAGAAATGTGAGTGATACATTTTATTCAGCTCACTTAATGAGTAATTATTTTACAATCAAAGACCCCAATAATTGTAGTATTGATAATTCAATAGTTTTGATGTGTTTAATATGAATAAAAACGCTGGGGCGGGCTGCTATACAAGCGGCCTCTTGGTGCGTCGATTTGAAGAGATGCCATAGGCGCACCTGCATTTTTTATTTTTGTAACTTACAATAATTACAATTTTTTTTAAATATCTCAATTTACAATAAGAATATATGTAATAAGTTTCTATAGACTCCATATTTTCTAAAGGGCCAAGCGCCTTGTCTTATTTTGTCCCCCCCTCTTCCACGCCCGCCTGCCCCCGCATAACCACGATTTGAGAACCAAGTTTCGAAGAGACAACACCTTTGAAACACCAGCAATAGAATCATCCCCTTGTCTTAATGTCTCAGCCAATGCCAAAACAACAACGACCTCAAGCGGCTAGGGTTTGGAATGCTATGCCATCAGAATTTAAAGATTTAAAATCTCTTAGTATTTTCAGAAAGAGGTGGAAGAATGATTGCTTGGCAACCAAAATTTAATATTGGGAATCCAATATTTCTACAAAACTGTAATAAAACTAGTAGGCTATTAGAAATCTCTTTTAACATTAATTCACATTATTTACAGTACTCAACCTTTTGTAATATCTAGAATAATATTAGCATAAGTTACTCTCATATTGTAAGCCCAGCCATGAGCTGAAATTTGTAGAGTATGAGTAAATAAATAAATAAAATCTTAATATGCCAAAATGAAAGGTAGGGAAATTTACAAATAAGTGTTTTAACATAATTTCAATTGTATGCTGCTACTTATTTTATTTTAAATTACAAAGTTTAGTTTAAAGTTTGTAATTTAACAGTCTATCTACAAACTAGTTCATATTTTGTCAAACTTTAGCATCTAAGTAGAAATAGATTGGGTTGTATTTTATCTACTATATTTTACACAATATTTTGGCACACTAACTCAAGTTTATTAAAACTATTGTAAAAGATCACAGGCTATTATTTATTTTCACACCAATTTTCAGTGTAATTTTACTGAGTACAACTTGAATTGTGATCATTTAAATTATATATACATGGAACTCTCAGGAACTTTATAGGATATGCAGTGCCGTCTTAACGGGTGGACCATCTGGACCCGGGGCCAGCACCCTGAGCACAGTAGGGGCCCCAAATTGGCAGTTTGCTTCATGTTTGTGTGATTTTTTTTTCTTCGTTTGAAGGTTAAAAAATGAGCGGTAATACGGATACTACTAACGCAAGAACTATAGTTTTCCGATGTGATTAAAGAATTTTGCTGCTCACAAATAAAATAAATGAGGAAAGAAAGTGTGAGAAGCAGAAATGTTAGTATTAGCAGTTGATATTCTTAATTATATAGATTTTTATTGACACTTCATTGCACTATCACTGAGCACTGACGATTTAGGAAACAAATTTATCTGTTGTTTTGATTTCAAAAAGGTGGGAACACACTTCCGTCACGTCACGTGAGCTCATGTGACCTCACACAGTAAAGATATGACGTGACGTGCTGTACATACTCACACTATAGTCACGTCA
>CABFOV010007613.1:0-27502 GCA_902141375.1 Timema poppense
ACAAATCTGGCCAAAGGATTTGAGGCTACTGGAATATTCCCACTAGATAGGAATAGAGTTATCACAAAGCTACCAATTTATGCACAAGACGTCTCGGCCATCAGGGAAGATATTGGTGAACAATTTAAAGTGTTCATTGAAAATGTAAGAACATCTGACTTAAGCAAACTACAGAAGCCAAAGAAGTTCAAGTTGCCAGTTCAAGCAGGCAAGAGTGTATCTCTGACAGAAGTAGAGGAGTTCTACAAAAACAAATCTGCTACTATTCCTCGCGGTGGAGCTAGGACAAGAGGGGGATCTGTTAGATCAAGAGGTGGACTGAAGACCATTAGGCCAGTAACAAGAAGCAACATTCAAAATGGACACCAATTTATCATTTCTGACAAAGGAGAAGAACACGTTTCTCATAATTCAATTGAACATGAAAAAGAAATGAATCTCAATGAACAGGATTTTGAAACTATTAGACAAACTGTTGTCAATTCTCCTGAGAACTCACCATCTGAGACTTCATCCCAGCCATGCAGTTCTGTTGTCATTGAACATATCTGCAATGATGCCTTAATGTCAACTGAAATAGTTGATGTATTACAATCAGAAAACTATTCTATCAATGATTATGTTGTTGTGGTTTATGATGGAGAATTTTTTCCAGGCACAGTGATAAAGATAAAGATAGAAGATGACATTACGTTTTATCAAGTGCAGTGTATGGTAAAATCTGGGCCCTATTGGCGTTGGCCTGAGATGCCAGATGAAATATTTTACCTAGCATCTGATATTGTTTCCAAATTTGATCCAAATAATATTGTGCCTGTTAGCAGCAGAGGACTCTTCGATGTGAACAATCCTTTTCTGATCTCTAAAATTCTTAAATAAGCTCCATGAATTTTTTTAAAATATATTTTTGTGTGTACACCTCATTGAAGCTGTAATGTTTAATTCAATTTTTCAAGTGTTTATTTGCAATTCATATAAAACTACAAATGTGATTCATATTTTTGTTTTCTAAAGAAAAGTAAAAATTAACTTTTGACTTTCAGGATTTTTGTTCATCCAAGAAACATTTTCAATGTAGGAGCCTACCTACATGTTTTTTATGTTATTATTTTCTTTTTGATGGTGAATTTGTTTACATTGCACTAGGGTGTAATTTTAACCAGAAAGAAGTGAAATTTATTATTTCAATTTATAATTTGAGTTATTCCTAGCATTATATAGTATGTTTTTACATTATTTTCAGAGTTTTCTTCAACCTCCGTTCCTACCTATGTTATTCAATTGAGTATTATTCAAAATATTTAGCACTTGAAGTGTTTGGAACTTCTAATAATGAAGTATACAACATTACAAAACTTAAAAATATCAGAGAATAGTTATTCTAGGCCCTAGAATGAATAAAATTAAGCATTTATCATCAAATTTTAGTAGTGGTTCAAAGTTACCCCAAATAGCAGTGTAACTTTGAACCAGGGGAAAATGATTATTTTTGAGTGTTAAATAAACAATGTTTAGATATATGTTATATCAAATATATACTTTGAGTCATATTCTTTCATTATAAGCCATCAGTTATCAAGATATAATTAAAACTCAAATGGGCCAAGTGAAAATGTGTAAAAAGTGGATCAAAGTTACCCTGATTGACTGTAACCCGAACGGGTAGTAAGACGCGGTGCTAATAATAATAATAATAATATGTCTGTGAAACCAACAAAGCTTTACAGTGGGACTGTGTCCACTTTGATTGATCACTCTCCAAGTGTGTCCTTCATTCGACACACTTTGAACTATACTCACATTTTATAGTTTGATCAGTCCGAGCTAGAGACACTGTGGAGTGACTCCAAGAGTACATTTATGTTTACACCTGAAGGTTATTTGGTCATACCTTGCTACCTTGTTGAACATTCTACACTGAGCAATACTAGCTATAGTTATACAAATGCTGACACATCTTCCCTTGGTCTAGGCGCGTCCCAACTTACCCTCCAAGCCCTACGTAATAGGGCTGACGGGAGGTACGGCCAGCGGTAAGACGACCATCTCCCAACGAATGGGGAAGCTGGGCGCAGGCGTGGTGAATTGCGATAGCTTGGCTCATGGTCTTTACGAGAGGAAGGACCAGTATTGTTACATTCGACTAGTTGAACATTTTGGAAAGGGGATCCTGGATTCTGATGGATACATCGACAGGACGGCCTTGGGGGCTATTGTGTTCAATGATGAGGTATATACCCCTCCTAGTCTCAAGTTACAGAGCATACAGCAAATATAATATTTCAACATGTGGGTCTGTAATTGTTTATCGTGAATATACCTTAATAACTTAAAGATTTACATTTTTCAGCAGAAGATTTCCATTCCCACAAACTTTTGTTAGATTTTTTTTATTTATATTTTATCCTCAAAAGGCAATGTCTACTATCATAATATTATATTTTAAAAATTGCATTAAAATATATTCCTTTATTCTGATTTTTAGAATCTAACGATTTTCTTATAAAACTCAAATTTCCATATTTGCTCTGATTTGAAAATTAGTCTTTGAGTACTAAATGAACTAATCCAAACTCTTTTACATAGTCAATTCCTTCATTTATTTATTTTGGCAAAAGGCTATGGCCGGTTTTTGGAATGTTTTGATTATAATATCATTAATATGAAAACTACTTATATACTCTCCATTCACGGTAGGAACTACTCTCTGTAAGGTCTTTTTTCCTACCAATATCCTGATAGGGAACAGGACCTTTCAGAAAACAATTCCTACGTTGAACGGACTTTAGTTGCATAATAAAGAGACTGCCAAGGCTGTGAGTGCAGGTCAAGTAACTAAATACCTCACACTCATATAGACTGACTATTATCCCTATTATACGTGCCTAAGATTAAAACTCAGGTGTCACCCATGCAAGTTGCAAATAATGAATTAACACCAACAAAGGTCAGTGTTTTGACAATTTTTATCTTTTTTTTTGCCAAATACATTAAAATATTTATTCGATGTACACATTCAGTTTAATTTTCTTCACGTGTTAATATCAACAGTTGTTGAATATTAGTCCTGGGCAGTGAAATTCAAACATAAACATTTTAAATACATACAAACAGTCCTGGTCTAGCTCTGCGATGCTCGAGAAAGATATTCAAGAATTGTTGATATCACCATATATATCTCAATTAAACTAGACCTATCTACTGAAGAAATATTTAATTTATTTTGGTCAAAAAAATGTTTTTTTGTATATAAAGTGTAAAAATATGGACCTTAATAAGTGTGCCATTCCACCTGAGCTTAAACAAAGTGGTTTAAAATGGATATATAAAAAACAATATATTGTTGATTGTATTGCTTAGAGTGAACGCCACGCCCTAAACAATATTGTGTGGCCAGCCTTGCTGGAGAGAACTAAGGAACTCGTCCAGGAACTGTATGAGAGTGGTCACCAAGTGGTGGTGGTCGATGCGGCCATCTTGCTCCTGGCAGGCTGGCAGCAGAATTTCCACGAGGTGTGGGCGTGCATTATTCCTCCTCAAGAGGTGAGTCTCACCAAACTAAACACATTATCTATAAAGATTATACATTCACTTGCGTGGTAAATTAATTCCGTGGGGTCTGGTTGGTCTATATTTGTATTGGGCAAAATAAGAGCTCTAAAACAAATTCCAATTAAAATAAATATTTAAAAAAATACGAAACAAGCTATTTTCTGAATTAGCCACAGGAATTTGAGGTATTCCTGGATCAAAAATTCCATTTATCCGTCTCTTATTAATACACCCCAATGTTGGTACCATCAAGTTTGACACTCTTGACACCATGCCCGTCAAATTTACTGTGTTCTGAATTTAAATTAGCATGAAATCTTTGTCCATGTTTTCTACATGTTTGGTTAGTGCGATACATTCCTTAGACTGTTGGTTCCGAGTTGTGGTCATAGATGGCATTTCACTGCACATCTGAGTGTAGTTTTTATTACTAGAACAACCCTGAATTTTACCCTCCAAGTAGCTCAAGTGCAGGAATAGCATGCACTTCTGTAGCATAATTCACAATGATTAGTTCTTTCAGCTGACCTGACTCTCCCAACTCTGGCTGGTAGCCGAACACTGTATCTACCTACATTGTCATGAGTGTGTGTTGTCACATATAGCTTCATTAGGGTCCTCCCAGAAGTGTCACAAAACACTGTCAAGAGATGGTTCCGTAGCAACATAGAAAGATGAGACACTATAAGTAATAAATGGTTGAGGTCCTTCTCGACCAATTATGATCCAGCCAAAGATGAAATGCAATCTTGAGGGACAATTAGATGAAGTTGAATACCACCCACCATCAAAGATATCGGGGTACACATCGGCACCTAAGAGAATGTCGATTGTCCCTGGAACGTGAAAATGAGAGTCGGCAAGCTGAAGATGAGCAAACTGCTGAACTATATCTTTAGAAAGCATGGTTGATGTCATTAGAATGATGTCCTCGGTGATCAACCGGGGACCAATGGTTGATGTCATTAGAATGATGTCCTCGGTGATCACCTAGGGACCATCAACACCGCACGGTTTCACCTCGCATATCACAACCCCCTTGTTGGTTAGCACAGTTGGCAGAGAGAGCATGTGAGCACATTAGTCAGTAACAAATGATTGTGACACACAATTTATCAACACTAACAGTTTGATAAGCACCATGCCCATCCTTAACCTGCTTTATAGCGGAACCCAACAGGAGTAGCAGTGAGTGAGTTTGTGTGCTCATCTGGTGTCGCCGTGCCTTCATGGCCTGGCACCTCGCATATATCTACTGTCTCTATGGGTGTGATCAATGTTAGTAGCGCTTCGACTATTCGACCCTATGTGCGACAATGTGTGATGATTTTGATTGAAATGTGGACACTTGTATTTTAGTCAATTAGTCCATTATCATTTCCTAACGTGGATGAAGGTTTAGTAGTCTGTGCATAAATCTCTTTAACCTTTTTGTAGGTCATGTTGAAGTATTCATTCAGCTTGTCACGTAATTCATCATCAAAGTCCCTTTTAGCTTTTCTTGCCGCGACTCCTAATTCAATTTGCGCTTCTTCAAAATCCCTCCTTAAATGTTCCAGATCTGGAGAATAGGCCTTAAATAGCTCTAGTTTGGTAATGTCATTTTGAACTTGTTCTGACAGCTTGTAAAGTCTATTAACTCGGTCATTTATCAGCTTCAACCTAGCTTCGAACTGTGCATAAGTCATGATGATAGAAACTTAACAAAACATTAATGTAAACAAACAGGGACATAAAACAAACATAAACAAACACGGCCATTAATTACATCTCGACTTTCGAACCATATCGAACTGACGACACCACTCGACCACTGTATGACTATTGATTACAAACGATGCACAATCGATATGGTTAGTGACTGATCAGTAATTCCGAACAATATACCGAACTGATGATGTCACTAATTCAACTGTCCCAGCATGGCCGAAATACGACGCAAACAAACGATACAAGAATTAAACCAAACAAACAAATATGTTTCCCTATCCACCCTAGCACAAAAAAAAACATATTTTTGGTCCAGATGGACCAAAATCTGTAGCGTAATTCACAATGAATGGGAGTGGGCAGAGGCAACTCACCTTCAGTTTATTTGTCTGATTGGTCGTGTCTTGGGTCAGTCCTCTTCATCAACACACACAATATAACAGCCTGGACCTCTTTCAGGTGAAAGTTCACGGAACCTTAACTCCCTTCTGGCTCTAACGAGTCTCACTGCATGCACTACTGACTAAAACTGTGCCGGTGACACTTGCCGGAAAAACTTAATATACCAACAGCTTCTGTTTCTCATGTTTGTACTGTGTAAACAATTGCAAGGAGAAAAAGTTTATCTGATAATGAAATAGTGAATTTGGCTGTTGATATAGACCAGGGCTTCTCAACCTATTTTAATCTGCGACCCCTTTGGACCAAACACATTTTTTCATGAGCCTTCACTCAGTCATAAACGCAATTGGTAGTAACACTATATATAGTAGATTTACCGGTTTGTGCGCCTACTTTTTTCTGTGAACCCTGTTTTACGTAAACCCTGTTTGATGGAACCCTGTTTTACGTAAACCCTGTTTGATGGAACCCTGTTTTACGTAAACCCTGTTTGATGGAACCCTGTTTTACGTAAACCCTGTTTGATGGAACCCTGTTTTACGTAAACCCTGTTTGATGGAACCCTGTTTTACGTAAACCCTGTTTTACGTAAACCCTGTTTGATGGAACCCTGTTTTACGTAAACCCTGTTTGATGGAACCCTGTTTTACGTAAACCCTGTTTGATGGAACCCTGTTTTACGTAAACCCTGTTTTACGTAAACCCTGTTTGATGGAACCCTGTTTTACGTAAACCCTGTTTGATGGAACCCTGTTTTACGTAAACCCTGTTTGATGGAACCCTGTTTTACGTAAACCCTGTTTTACGTAAACCCTGTTTGATGGAACCCTGTTTTACGTAAACCCTGTTTGATGGAACCCTGTTTTACGTAAACCCTGTTTGATGGAACCCTGTTTTACGTAAACCCTGTTTTACGTAAACCCTGTTTGATGGAACCCTGTTTTACGTAAACCCTGTTTGATGGAACCCTGTTTTACGTAAACCCTGTTTGATGGAACCCTGTTTTACGTAAACCCTGTTTTACGTAAACCCTGTTTGATGGAACCCTGTTTTACGTAAACCCTGTTTGATGGAACCCTGTTTTACGTAAACCCTGTTTTACGTAAACCCTGTTTGAGCGAAAAAATAAAATACCTTAAATATAAGTACAGCTATGTGATTAAAGAATTAAGTTGACTAAAAAATAGTGTATGAAAATATAAAAAAAATTTTTTTTTTCAAATAATGTTTTATATTAAAAATGAATATATGTATATAGTATATTGACATGCAAAATTTAAGGAAGAAAATGTACGATAAAAATATATATCAAATTTGAATGTACAAATTTTTTTTTTTCCTGGAGGCTGACAAAAGATGAGAATATGTTTACCTTTAGCGATAACTTGAATAGTGGCTTATTATTTGTCACTGCTGGTCTCACTGTTCTTAGGACTTGAGCGGTATTTGGTTTTAATTGACAATTCACACAAATAGGCGGTAAAAAATAATTCCGACAATACTGGAAATTCACCTTTAACACCAAGCCCAAAAGTGTTCAAGTTCAAGGTTTGAATCACAGGAAAGTTCTGCAAATTCTTCTTGGGCTTTCAACAAGAGATGCTTCACATTTTCCATCTCCACAATAAAATGGTTTTCCGAGCCTACCAAATGATCAATCATTATCTGCTTGATCAAATCAACAATAAAATCCTCTGTGGAGGAAAACATTTCAAATGAGTCATTCTCTACATTATTCTTACAAATGTTTGATTCTTTCATGAAAACCTAAATCTTATCTTGGAAGTGTAAAAATATTCATGCTCTCCCCTTGGAGAGACCTAATAAGTTTGTTGAGCTCTTTTCTGACAGAAATAGTATTTCATTTTTTTATTGAATACAACGATGCCTATCACCTAAGTCTGCATAACCAGCTGATTGTCTGTGTCTATCTATTTGTTTGTATATTTGATAGCTCCAATAATTGACATAGAACCTTCACAGACCTCCACACATGGCACAGACCAAAAACTAGTGTAACTAGTGTATCATACAATACGATTGTGATTTTCCATAAGAAGATAATATTTTAATATAATGTTGTCTATATCAGGGGAGGAAGAAAGTTTTTCAGATAATGAGGGGAGTGACGATAGACCCAACCAAACTGCAGCAGCTAGGGAATGGAGAAGTGTTGATGACGATTCACAGGTGCCGTCAATACTCCTCCCAGTCAAATACTGGCGGATATAGATACGTCAAGCTCTATTTTAGATTGCTGTGAAGTTTATTGGACTGTTGATATAAAAGATCTAAAAACCCAGACAGTTTTATATGCATCACAATTGATCCTAAAAAAGTTCTAAGTTCGTGGAAACCAGCGACCCTACTTGGTCATACTCTTTCATATGTGCCTCAGTAGAAGATCGAAAATAACAGACCCTTCTATAAATGGTAACTTTTGTCCTCAGAGGTTGAGATTTTATCACATATTGTCATAAAACCTGGCAAACAGGTAATGAAACCAGTTCCAATGCTGGACTACAACCGCATCAAGGCCGGAGTTGACCTTGGGGATCAATGGATCCAGTCAACCATAACAAGGCAGGAGTTGACCTCAGGGATCAATGGATCCAGTCAACCATAACAAGGCTGGAGTTGACCTCAGTGATCAATGGATCCAGTCAACCATAGCAAGGCCGGAGTTGACCCCAGTGATCAATGGATCCAGTCAACCATAACAAGACCGGAGTTGACCCCAGTGATCAATGGATCCAGTCAACCATAACAAGGCCGGAGTTGACCTCAGTGATCAATGGATCCAGTCAACCATAGCAAGGCCGCAGTTGACCTCAGGGATCAATGGATCCAGTCAACCATAACAAGGCCGGAGTTGACCTCAGGGATCAATGGATCCAGTCAACCATAACAAGGCCGCAGTTGACCCCAGTGATCAATGGATCCAGTCAACCATAGCAAGGCCGGAGTTGACCTCAGGGATCAATGGATCCAGTCAACCATAGCAAGGCCGCAGTTGACCCCAGTGATCAATGGATCCAGTCAACCATAGCAAGGCCGGAGTTGACCTCAGTGATCAATGGATCCAGTCAACCATAACAAGGCTGGAGTTGACCTCAGTGATCAATGGATCCAGTCAACCATAACAAGGTCGGAGTTGACCTCAGGGATCAATGGATCCAGTCAACCATAACAAGGCCGGAGTTGACCTCAGGGATCAATGGATCCAGTCAACCAATAACAAGACCGGAGTTGACCTCGGGAATCAATGGATCCTGTCAACCATAACAAGGCTGGAGTTGACCTCAGTGATCAATGGATCCAGTCAGCCATAACAATACCGGAGTTGACCTCGGGAATCAATGGATCCAGTCAGCCATAACAAGACCGGAGTTGACCTCGGGGATCAATGGATCCAGTACAACCCATTTCAACACTGGACGGCAAAATGGTGGCGGAGATTGGCTGCTTTCGGCAATGTCAAATGCCTTCTGGTTGTACAATTCAGTGCAGGCCAAGAAGAGATTTTATCTCCAGACCTGCCACTCAACCCGACACTGATACAGCAACAGGAGTTGTGGACTGACCCTCACATACTCTCTACAGCCAAGAAATATGTCACATGTGCACCTTGAGAAGCAAGAAGCAAACAGGAACAGTGCGCGCAGTGTGGATGTATGCAGCCCTGTTTTGAAATTGTTCATACAGAAAACAATATGACTCATAGCTTGGTTCTAAAAACATTACACAAGTGTAGAAACATAATTTTGTATCCTTTTACCTAGTAGTTTTACTCAGACCCCTAATAAGAGCACTTTACAAGATATCACACTAGATTAATTATTCAGAATAAACAAGAATGTAACTCCAAACTGGTATTTTAATTTGTTTAAAGCCAATTTGTGGCTGTGGAGAAATTAATTTTCTTGACTCCCTAAAATTGTCTGGTTTCTGCAAGTAAGTACATTATCTTGGCCCAGTACTGAGAGTGTTAAACCTAAAATTGTCCGGTTTCTGCAAGTAAGTACAATAATCTTGGCCCAGTACTGAGAGTGTTAAACCTAAATTTGTCCGGTTTCTGCAAGTAAGTACATAATCTTGGCCTAGTACTGAGAGTGTTAAACCTAAAAGAACAGATTGAGCAGGGACTGCACCTACGGGATGGGTAGTTAGAGTCAGGGCCAAAGTTTGACGTGTCACCGCTCTCGTCTATGTTGCATTTCAATACACACAAAGAAAATATTTCTTGTTTTCACCATCAATTTGAGTATTTAACATTAAATCCATTACAGTTTCCATCCTGTGGCCTGGGTCAGTTTTTCTATTCACATCATATATTCTCCACTAGTGGTTTGCTAGGTCTATCGTAGCTTCATATTCCTTATAATATAACTTATGATAAGGACAGGCACAACATCCAGTCCTCGCCTGTTAATGTATCAATGTGAACAGATACACCCATATTTCATAAATGCCATGCCGGGAATTGAACTTGGGGCCCTTAGCTCAGAAGGAAGATATACTACTGACGGAGCGAAGGTGTTGGATTTTATTAACATTGCTTGAATATAACTTGTTCTTTGACTGTCCCCACTCAATAGGCACGCATGTTTCTACTTACTATGTTTAGTTACCATATCAAAGAGTGTTACTGTTAGTGCAAACGACATGTTACCACAAAAACAAATGTCCCCCTCCCATTTAATATCAACACCATCCAAACTTTAAAGGTTAACCAACATATTTTTATTACAAACCATTATTATTTCTTTAATCACTTAAACAACCAACCATTTTTTATCAATTACTTTTCATTTATTTGATGAGATATTTGCATATAAAATTAGTATAAATACTTGAATTAAAATATATAGTTTTGAAAGTGTCCCAAAATATCATTATTACTAATGATCAAGTTTTGTGTGTTGGTAAAAATGGTATCCAAACTTATCAATCGATTTAAAACGTTACTAAGATATTTTTACTTAAAAAAATCATGAAAATGAGCTCTTATCAGGCCCAATCAATATGCCTTAAACATTTTAACTGTAAAAACAGGACTAGTTTCCAAATGGATTTTATACTACAAATTGATGACAAATATTTTAAAATACAACAAATGCAGTTAATGCAATTTTCTTGTTTGTGTTTAGGCTGTGAAACGGCTGAAAAGCCGTAACAACCTGAGTGAGAGTGCCGCCATCGCTAGAATCCAAGCACAACCAAGTAACACAACCGTAGTGCAAGAAGCTACTGTTGTCTTTTGTACTTTGTGGCAGCCTGAATTCACACAAAAACAAGTAGAGAGAGCTTGGCATTTGCTGCAGGAATATCTCTCTTAACCTAATGTTATTTGTTGAACTAGCTCTCGATCTATTGAGCTGGTATTTTGTTAAATGTGTGAGTGTTAGCTTTTGGTCTGTTACTATAAATTACTCCCACTAAATAATACTTAATTAGTCGATAAATCAAAGGGTAAAAAGAGACTTTCCTGTTACGGAGTGCATTCCTCACTCAAAGGATCATTGGTTCGTTGACTGTTTACACACTACTCCATCTCATTCTATGTTCAATTAAAGAAAGATGTGTGTAGCTTGAAAATTCAAAGGTCCCAATCAAGTTACGCCTTCACATGTAAAGGGATTTAAAATGAAACCTCATCGTTGTAATAAAAAATGAAGGTAAAGTAAAATATATGTTTTTAACTTTGATATATTAAGATTATAAGTGCCATCAATAAAATGTAAAAAATTAAAATCCACTAAAACTTTGTGCCATAACAAAGGGGCTTCTGTTCGTGTTACTGAATCAATTCCAGAGTTTAATATTGAACCTTTTGATCCGTCTAAGTCCAACTGAAAAGTTTACTTAAAAAGATTAAAAAATAAGCTTAGGATTTACAATGTACAGGAAGCTAAGAAGACTGTATTTATTAGACGCCATTGGCGAACACGCGTACGAAAGGTTATGTGATCTGTGTGAGCCAACCGAACAAGAGTCTAAAACATTGGGACAAGATTTCGCAGCTGAATTAAAAAAACTTACGCGTTATTGTAAATTTACAAATGACTGGTTTGAAGACGCCCTTTGTATTCAATTTGTGCACAGATTGTGTTCTCAAGATCTGAAATTGAAACTAATGGAGCTTCCCACAGTTAATTCTGGGTCTGCTGTTGAGTATGCTAGTTCTTAAGCTAGTTTAATTTACGTCTTTCGGTCCCACAAGATGATATTTGTACCACAAATGTCAATGTAGTTCAGAAACAAAGATTATATAAATCCAATAAAGGAAAGATACGCTGCATACATTGTAACTTTACAAACCACAATTCTAGTAACTGTTGGTATCGAAACGCTTCTTGCCGTATTTGCGGGGTCAAAGGCCATATAAGTCCTGCACGTGAGAAAAAGGCTAGCGGGGACACAAGAAGTACTTATCCAGATAAAAAATTGAGTTGCTCTAAAAGAAATGGGGCTTTATACCAGGTATGCTCAGAGGATCAAACGTCGGATGGAGAAAGTATCAATTTAAATGAAACTTCTGGCGTGTTTTCTGATATTTCTCATATTAAGAATTCTGTGAAGCCTAATAAAATCATGGTACAGCTAACAGTAGATGGGGTAAATATTGCGTTTCAAGTTGATACAGGGGCACATGTAACATTAATCAATGAAGCTATCTTTAGGAGCAAGTTTCCAAATAAAGAAATTTTACCCACTACAGTAAAATTGCGTACCTACACCGGCGAACACATACCATTGTTAGGTAAAGCTAATGTCTTAGTTATTGGAAACAAATTGGATTTATACTTGGCAGAGGGGGATTTCGCCACCATAGTAGGTCTTGAGTGGTTACGAACCCTTAAGTTAAATTGGAAAGAACCTTCAGGAACTGTAAACGCAATCAATAAACCTTCAAGAACTCCCAACAAAAATGAAAGTCCACAGGATATCTTAGTAAAATTTGAGAATGTTTTAAGAAAAGGAGTAGGTAAAGTCAAAGGAGTGGTGGCTCAGATTCTACTTAAACCCGACTCTGTTCCAGTGTACAGGAGACATCGTAATGTGGCCTACTCTCTTGTTCCTAAGATGGAAGCAGAAGTGGATCGCTTGAAAAAAGAGGGTATTTGATCCTTAGGTGGTGTCTGTAATAAAGAGCGGCGGTACAATCAGGATTTGCGGTGGTTTTAAGACAACCATCAACCCTCAACCCAACATCGAGGACTACCCCATTTCGAATATCGAAGGTATTCTTGCAAATATAGGAAATTGTTCATTTTATTCAAAACTTGATATTAGCCAGGCTTTCAATCATATATATTGAAGTTAAGGAGTCTGATCGCAAGTACTTAACAGTTAACACTATAAAGGGGCTCTATCAGTATAATAGACTTCCATTTCGCATCACTACTGCTCCTGCCATATGACAGAGAACAACTGAGGGGATTCTGAAAGATATTAAAAGTGTTCAAGTTTTTTATGATGATATCTGTGTTAGCTCTGAAACCGAAGCTCAACATTATCAGTTGCTCAAGCCGTAGTTCAGAGGCTGGAAGATTATAACATCAGGGTTAATGTGGACAAGAAAACCCTCCATTAAGTACTGTGGATTTATCATAAGCAAGGAGGGTATCCACAAATATCCTGAAAAGGTGGAAGCAATTTTGAAAATAAAGCCACCAATATCAGTAACAGAATTAAAATCGTTTTTGGAGGCAGTCAATTTCTAAATTTGTACCAGACCTCAGTTCTTTATCCCATACCCTTTATAATCTTTTAAAATCAGGAGTGGATTTTAATTTCAATGATTTTTGTGTCAAATCTTTTGAACAAATTAAGGAAACGATAGCATCTGACAGGGTACTTACCCACTTCGACCCGAAGAAAAAAATTGTCCTCTCTACTGATGCCAGCCCTTACGGTTTAGAGGGCAATATTGTCCCATCACATGAGTGATGGCACTGAAAGGCCAATCGCCTTTGCTAGTCGGACCTTGAGCCCGGGGGAGCAAAAGTGGAGTCAAGTAGTAAAAGAAGCGTGTGCCATTATATTTAGCGTAAAAATGTTTTTTGCCTATCTTTTTGGCCATCGGTTCATCTTAATAACGGACCATCGTCCGTTACTATCCATCTCCGGATCATCCAAGGGTGTTCCGGTTCTGTCTGCTCCAAGACTCCAAAGGTATGCTATATTTCTTCAAGCATTCAATATCGTCCTGGTGCGGAGCATGGGAATGCAGACTGTTTGTCACGTCTACCTTTGCAAGAACAAGCAGAGGATTTTGACAGGGATTTAGAAGTTTTTAGCTTAGGCCAAATCAATGTACTACCAGTCACTGCAAAGGAAATTATTAGAAGCTTGAATAAGGAAAAAGAAACTGCGGAACTCGTCCAAGCACTAAAATCGGGGGTTACCTTAAAACGCATGAATAGTTGGGGACATCCACAGCACGAATATTCCTTGTGGGGCCAGCGGGTGTACATACCCACATGCCTAAGATCCAGAGTATTAGATGGACTACACGAGGGACACATGGGAGTGGTTAAGAGCAAAGCACTGGCACAAAGTTATGTGTGGTGGCCTAAAATTGATTCAGATATTGAGAAAATGATTTCAAACTGTTTTTCTTGCCAACAGATGAAAAACAACCCAGCCAAGATATCCTACCACGAGTGGCAATGCCCCTCATCACCCATGGAAAGGCTCCATATAGATTATGCAGGCCCTCTCAAAGGAATGTATCTTCTTATTATTGTGGATGCTTTCAGCAGGTGGGTTGATGTTCACCCTGTAAAAAATATAACTTCTACAACAACGACAATAAACTGCTGAATAATTTGTTTGCAAACTTTGGTCTCTCCTACGTCATCGTATCAGATAACGGCCCTCAATTTACGAGCTCAGAATTCTCAAACTTCTGTTCCGAATTAGGAATCAAACAAAAATTGATTGCACCAAATCATCCGGCTTCCAATGGTTTAGCGGAAAGGGGAGTGCAGACTTTTAAAGCCTCTCTCAAAGCAGCCATACTGAGTGGAAGCAATATTAGTAATGCTATAACTCAATTCCTGATAGCCTATAGGAGGACTCCCCACTCCATCACTGGAGTATCTCCTGCATCTCTCTTTTTGGGACGTACGCTAAGGAGCCGTATAGATTTAGTCAAGCCTTTAGGCCCCCTAGCCCTTCAGCGGTGTTCCGAGGATCCGGTGGATGTTCCAAGAATTTTCGAGGAAGGATCAAACGTCGCTTTCCGTTCCTACAGAAACCCTGAAAAAAAGTGGCTTTTGGGAATTGTCAAAGAAAAAAAGGGTGATTTACATTATTTAATAAAACAAGGGGATAGCACCTATTTCCGCCATGTGGATCAGATGAGGCCAGTGGGGGAGGAACTCGGTAGACAACATATGAACACAAATAGTAGCCAGACTCCAAGATCAAATCCGAGACCATCTAGGAGGTCAATAGCAGTCGAGCCATCTGAACCCCCATTACTATCAGCGCCGTCCACTTCGCCCAGGAGTCAGTTTGAGTCACCCACTCAAGAGAAGAGAGCCAGCCCTCCTCATGAAAGAATCTCACCCAGGAGTAAGCCTTTGGACCTACCCCAGGAGATGAGGCAGCCCATCAACGAAGAGTCAGCTTCAAGAGGTACGCCAGTTCGATTGACCTCTACTAGGAGTGGCCGCGTAATTAAGCAACCTGCAAGGCTCGACCTCTGAAGAGAAGAAATTTTGTGAACGTGTTTTTCCCCCCTTAACAAGTTCAATTTAAGTAATGTCAAGTGTCAGGAGGTGGTGGTGGGTTCAGACTAAGGAGGGAGGAGTGTTATGATTGGGAGGAAATGTGTTGTCGAGTGATTGGCTACACTGGGATACACGCCAGTGTGAAGGACAGTGGGTGTGGACATAACATGTATCAGTCATGAAAGTGAACAAGTCTATTGAGTATGCAGTGTAAAATGAAACTATAGCACGTTATCACGTTTGTAGGCTGTGCAAAGTAGCCTCCAGGATTGTCTAGAATATAACTACAACATATATAACTAACATAGTATAATTTATTGAGCATAACCTGGATGTACACTTGTGTTATTTACAGTAATTCTCCAGTTAACCCTTTCTCAATAACACATGCATATTTTAATCCATTTGACTCGGATATCAAGTTTTCAATATTAATCCATACATTCCTATATACTTTGTGAAATTATGTAGCTCGTATATCTCAACTTCATTTTAATATGTTTTATGTTGTATTTATACTGTCAGTTGTATTTTATTTATGGAAGTTTCATAAATAATAATCAAGTCAAATATTCAGCTTTCTATCAATCATATTTTTAAATATTCTTTGTCAACATTTGTAGATTGTCACTAATATAATTGATTATTGGATTGATAGGTTAATTATTGAATCTGACTTGTAATAATAAATGCTCTAATCTAGTCAGTTGGCCAATTTTACATTTTTATAGCTCATCAGTTATCTTTTTTCTACTATTGCTTAACATTGGTTCGCAGTGATTATATCTTTACCTTTTTATGAAAAGTAATTTCTGATCTTTAACAATCTCTATGATGATTTTTCTAGAAATATTATGATGCATGGTTTATTTGATTAATTTCTTGATATAACAGTTTTCTCTTTAATACATTATTTTCTTGTTATATTTTCTTGTTTATCTCATTCCATTTGACTAAAGAAGTTGTACTAATTAACCTAATTTCTGTTCTATTAAAGTATGTTCCTTATACTATAAATATCTTATTGATGATACATGGAAAATAAGATCCAAACAAATGATGGCAGTTAGAGAGAGAGATAACTGTAATGGCTATGTTGTAACTCATCTGGTGTTAACATTCCTTTAGGATGAAATAAACGAAAGTGCAAACTTCAAAACTTGGGATTTCTCGAATACATCAGCTGTGCTGCAATCAGATGCTACCATTTATATAATGTGTGTTGAACAATTTAAATGTTAACTAATGTAAAAAAAAATTCTATATTCATACAAATTTGGAATAATATATTTTATTAAAGAATATTTTGGTAATTAAATTGAATATAATTATTTAAACATGTACAACTTTGTGTATATCATTATAACATAACAGAATCATCAAGTGCACTCACAAAGGCATGATGGTGATTGATGTCTATGATGGTGATTGATGTCTATGATGGTGATTGATGTCTATGATGGTGATTGATGTCTATGATGGTGATTGATGTCTATGATGGTGATTGATGTCTATGATGGTGATTGATGTCTATGATGGCGATTGATGTCTATGATGGTGATTGATGTCTGGGTTTTAATCCCATTCGTTTTTTTTTGTACTAATGTTTTATATTCTTCCATATTTTCTCTAAATTATACTCCGCCCCCCCCCTCTAGTGTGTGTGGATAACTTGAATGGATATTTTAAAAAGGTCAAGTTTTGTCACCTTATCTCAATGGGGATGTACACTCCGTCAAGGTAGTAAGGTAACAACTTGGTGGCTCAACCCCCACGGTGATTGCAATGCAAATTGCATATCTTTCTTATGACCAAGGTCGGAGCTAGAGAAGGCTTTAATTCCACAAATTAGTTATTGCTGTTGGGGGTATGGTAGAGGGGTTAAATCTTGCAATGCATTTTGTAATGCCCAAATGGTTTGGTCTAATATCAAAATTTCTAATAATAAATATATAAATAGTGAAAGGCTTGTTTTGCAAGCAAGCTACCTAGTTTCAATAGCATACAACAACCTTAATTATTTTGCCCTAATGTACTTTTAAATCTAATTTAAACTTGGTGTTTGTCTAATAGGATACATATTAAACAAGGCGAAACATACATTTTCTGAAAATTGAAAAATGACACCTGGACACGGGAATCGAACCCGGGACCTTCGGCTTAGTACGCCACTGCTCTTACCATTCAATTTTCAGAATATGATATCTAAAAGGTGTAATCCTCACTAAAAAATGCATTAACAATAGTTTCGGCTATTTGTTTCATGAAACATACATTGTTTAACTTACCTTTGGACGTACTTTATTTGCATTAGGCCTAACAGAAATATCAAATCCACAGAACAACATAGTAAATAATACAAAATACTACCTGAATTCAAGTACAAATTATCTTAAGATGACTTACATGAGCTCGACGGGACAGGTCGACATCTTCCACATGTTGCAACATCACAGAGACAGGAGTCAAACATCGTTGAGCGAGCCATGGGTCACTCCATTTTGGTGTAAGTTTGGCGGAGATCCTGTCGGCGGCAGAGCTTAATAGTAAATTTCTGAAAATAATTTTATCATTCACAGTCACACGCACAGGAAGACGACCTCGGTTGTAAGCCGCGGCCACCATATTCTGGGACCTCATCAGATTCTGAAAGGCAAGCTTACACCTTTCAGAGTAAGAGGAATTACCAGCGTCTCCGACCAGTGGATCGATTTCCCAGATCACCAACACTGGGTGACTTAGCTGTCGGTAAAGACAAAGAGTGAGAGGCTCCAGCTGACTCATGAATAGCTGAATTAGATAAAGGCAATAGACAAAAACTCTACGTCTCTATTCCAATACGCTTGAGCGCTTACATGCTAAATACTAAGGGTCACGTTTAGATTTATGTGAAACACCTCTACTAAATTTGGGGAGGGATTATAATGACGGTTAGTAACGTGCCTAATACCCCAATTAAAACATATATCCTTAAACATCTTAGAACGGAAACCGGGCCTATTGTCACTCACAATTTTCCTTGGAGCACCAAAAAGGGCCACACTCTTATGGATAGAGCATTAGCAGTTGTTGATCCCGTCATATTCCTAAGAGGGATTATAATGACAAATTTAGAGAAACCATCAACCAGGTTCAAAATACAAGAGTTGCCATTAGTTGAGTGAGTTAAAGGACCTGCAAAGACAGTTTCCCACGGTTTCTGGGTGACACCTGCAGAATGCAGCCAGCCCCCAGACAGCCTTTGTACTTTCTAAACCCCCCTATAACTTCCTGGTACAGGTTGGGCCAATAAAACTCCCGATTGATCTTTTTGTGAGTTTTAAAGATGCGCAAGTGTCCACCCATAGTGGAGTCGTGGACATATTTCAGGATCATACCTTATCATACCTCTCAACTTAAGGGGCACATAAATCCCTTCCAACGCTTTTCTAGCCAGCAATAACCCTTGATGAATAGTAAATAAAACTTTCAACCTTTTCTCCCTGTTTTATGCGGTGAAAGATTTCTTTACAATATGGGTTGTCCTTTTGGTGTTGTGTTAACGAGACGAAGGACTCAATAATAGTGTGGATAACATGTTGGATATTCACAGAAGCAATTAGACTACAGTGATACTGATATATATATATAAAAATAATTTTATGTATATTAACTGCTTTGTCTTTAGTAAATTGAAACTTTTAAATTGCTATAATGTTTTATCAACCCCTATCCTTTCCCCAATTTGTTTCTTTAACTACCACACAGAAATGGACCTAAGGGAAGTGTCAGACGGTACACTTGGATAACCAAAACTTTAACTCTTACAGGAAGGATTGTAAATGCCTCAGATTTCTTGCCTTTCATAAAGCAGGTTGAGGGCTAAGAACCAGTGGAGCTGCTAAAATTTATCTTTGAAACTAATCTAGATGAAGTTTTTAGTGAAATTACGAAACTGATAGAAATCCTCTTGACAATTTCCATGACTTCATCAGAGGTAGAGCGCCGCTTTTCAACATTGAAAAGAATAAACACTCTTTTTAGAAGCACTATGGATTCGGAAAGATTAAATGCGCTTGCAGTACTTTCAACGGAGAAAAATTTCCTCAATTATCATCCAAAGATCAAGAAGAAAATTATTGAACTTTTTGCACAAATTAAAACAAGAAGAATGGATTTTATTTTTAAATGAATAGATCAAGCTTGAACTGTAACAATTTAAGTTAAAGTAAGTAAAAAAGTTCTTTTTTGTTAAGATTTTATCAAGTTCCTGAATAAATTTTCTTTTTATATGTGTTTTTTTTCCTTTTACACAATTTTAAATCAAAGGCTAAACATTTTCTGGAGGTGCACCCCCACTAATTTTAGTTTCGAGCCGCCACTGATTATAACCTTGTAACAAGTTACACGTAATAACACTCACCAACCCGGGGAACCCGCTCTCGGAAGATCAACACACGGCACAAACTCAATCACCGGCCTCCGCTCTCGCAAGATACGACTAACAGACTGAACGCCACGCCCGAGCCTGCCCACAGTGAAGCTCGAACACGTGTCCAGCCAGCCGAAAAAAAAAAGAAGAGTTCCGCTTCCGGCCACGCGTAGCGTCGAGGCGTTTCTATATCGTTCTGGAACCTCCTCTTTCCTTAGATTGTGATGTTCTACAGCCTTCCTATTCCTTCGGTCTCCCTCCCCCTCTCTGAGAATTATGTTTGTATATATATATTGGCCATGCCGGGATCATGTATTCACTTACTACCCCACCGGCTTGTGGATAAGAGGTGAGGACGGTGACCTAGGTCTTGGGGAATATTATCTTACCTATCAAAATTACTATTTCGGCGTCATGGGGGGAACTCTGTCAAAATTATCATTTGGAATTTATAACTAATTTATTTTATATTTAAACATGCAAAGGCTATGCGCTTACCGCGGCATGTAGTGAGACCGTCGCTTTCGTCACCGCCTAAATTTAGGGTCTGAGCCCAATCTTTCTTTTAATTTATATTTTTGTAAATAGTGGTTTATGACCAGAACGCCCAGAGATTGTCTGTGGTCCCGGGTTCGAAACCCGCCTTGTGTTCGCTTCACGAGTTTAGCGGTATTTGAACTCGACTTTGTTTATCGAGTCAAATACCGAGAGTTGATGTGCTACTTAGTTTACTGTTACATTGGGGACTGGCAGGGTTACTATGACGTCACGTTTGTTACGAGCGTCTTTAGAGAACTTAATGTCTATACTAGGCTGGATAACTGTTGCGCGGGAGTTGCAGTTAGTCCTACCCTCTTGTTATGGGAACTATTCTAGTAAGTGAAGCAACCAAGGAACTAAAGTCCATAATATCGAGATCCCGGACTGTACTTTGTTGATAGGTTTCATTTAATGTTGTTTGGTAACCGTCTTGAGGAGGTTACGAGTTTGTTTACATTGTGATCTAGTTGACTCCGTTGATGGACGGAGAGGTGCGCTTCACGCACAGTTTAATTTTTGTATTATTCTATTATTGTTTTTGTTACAATAAAACATATTTTGTTCAACCAGGTAACACTCTTGCCTGATTTACGTCTCCCTCACCTTATAGATATTAAGGGGGGGGGGGGGTACAACCTTACAGAATCAAACTAAATAATTCACTTTATATACAATTATAGTTCAAAATTTAAAACTGGGGAAGTTAAAAGTGAACTATGTCCCATATTCTATGTAAATTATTATATAAAGGAACTAAACCTAGGATAGGTAAGAACTAAAAAGGTAAAATAATAAAGGAAGTTTAACCTTTTTGAACTGCTGAAACACAGTCTTGTCGTGTCTTCGGCCGTGTGCACACTTGACATGCAAACTTTTGAACACACTATAACGACAAAAAAGGTGTTCAGACATTTTGTAAACTGTGTCCACATACCCTACGCAGATTTAAAACTGTTTAAATTTACCAGAAAAATTAAGCAGTTTTCTAATTAGTGTATATTAAAAATAGGAACATAAAACTGATCGACCAAAAGAGTGACACACGCCAGGGTAGGGAAATTAATAGAGAGGTGGGCGTATTACCTCTCCTCAAGCAGGTACTCAGTTCCAGAAGGAAGATAAGACCCAAAAGGGAATTTGTTATATATTCTGCCGCACCTTAAATGTATGGTATGCGAGCTTGTAGTCTATTGGTCTAAGTTCGTCCATCATTAAATAGCATATGTTACATGACCAATACATCGGGTGTTGTCAATTCTATTCACTTGATTCAGCCGAACATCCAACTCACTTTTCCTTGGTCCGTGATTTGTTACCTCTCTTGTCTACACCAATAAAGTTGGAGGACTTTATTTAGGGGAAAACAACTGGCCACATCTTCTCCTTATTGCCAGACTAGATGAAACTGACGCCTTGGTCTGCATGTCCTAAACTATTTAAAGTTAATTCAATCCTGCCATTTTTTCTCTCTATAATTTACAAATATGTAGTTCGTGTATAGTTGATTGTCTGAAAGTCTAGTGTTTAATCCTGATCATGGCCATTAAGAATCGTTAGAGCCTCAGGTCTTGGGGACGCTGGTTCTATACCAAGTGGTTCTCTTAAATTCATGTACTATGTATTTTTACAAGGGCCCTTCCTGTTCTCCCGTGGGGGAGGGGGGTGTTTGCGGGTATTCAAAACAATACATTACGATTGGAGGTCCATCCTAAATGAAGAATGCGATATACTGTATAGTATATACACTTTGTTTGAATTAAAAATAGGAAGCCAACTAAGCATAGCTAAGGAACAATAATTAATTGTTTGTTAAAAGATAACATTAGAATTTCCGCCCCATTTGGAGATTATTGAATGATTCGTTGAATACTAAATACAATTGTAGTTCCTGTAATGTCCTGTAGTCTAAAGTATGATGTAATAAGGGTGAATCATTACATACACCCTCCCCCCCGTCCCCCTGATGTGCTCTTTGCTTGGTCCCTGATAGCAAAATGTAATTATATTCTAGTCCCTTGTTCAGATCAAAGGAGCACAGCCCAAATCACCAGGGACATAACCGTATAACCTGCTGTCAAGAGCCATGTTTATCTTTGAGTTATGTTCTCTGTGCATCTTTCAGTTATACTTCATTCACGGTAGGAACTACCAATATCCTACTATATAGTAGATTTCTGGTAGGGAAAAGGACCTTTCAGAAAACAATTTCTACGCTGAACAGACTACCATAATGGTCGACGAATAACCACACAAGGTATGCGGCATCAGGCTCACCTGGAATTTGAATTACAGCCGTGGGCTTACTAGCTATTATTGGGTAGGCTAGAAACATGAAACTGTTAGGGGTGCAACTGCTTTGATGGTCTAATGGTCTAAGGCGTGAGGTTCGCAGCATACTGGGTTATCGTTGATGGGGAAAAGGGGGTTCAGATCACTGGTGTTTTTAAGGTGATTTTTCCTGTATGATTTCCCACACTCCCTCCTCGCAAATTCGATTACATTTCTTCTCAAGTATAATTTTTTATTCCTACACTATTAAGGTATTTTGCGTATTTTCCGAATGGGTAGTGGAACCCAGTGAACAAAAGGGGTGTGCAATGACAAAATAGACGTCTCTTTTTTCTGTACAAAAGACATTTCCATGCAATTTAGTTGGTTCCACAGCAGTATTTAAAAAAATCAGGGACAAATAAATATAATATTTCTTCAGTCATAAATTTTGTTGAATTTTCTACACATAGTGAAATCAAAGGTTATTGAATATATGCCATGGGCAGTGTTATTTGATGAGAAACTTTTAAATGAAAATATAAAGATATCAAATTTCAAAACGCCCATAACAAATAAACAATAACTGTGTTAAATTGCTTTGTTTGAAATAAAAACCATCTAGACGAGTCTACTGAAGAAATATTTTGTTTATACTGTCCCAAACAAACTTTTGGTTACAACAACTGCAAAAATACTGTTCTGAGCTAGTGTTAGAAGTCCGAAAAACATACTGTAATGCTCCCAGAAGAAGAGCACGAGAACAAATTGTATCTTGTACCAACACTATAAGTCACACTATGATATTAACTGTACTTGTAGAGGCGGGCTGTCGCATTTCGCAAAGGTTTCTGAAACAAAGAGAAATACATTAATTGTAGCAAAGAAATTATATAAGCTGCAAACAGAATACTTTGCGAATGTACTAGTGGGCTTTCACAAAATACCTCAGACACCCATTTCTGGAATACCTGCATTCTCCTCATATACGTGTCCATCATGGAAATCGGCTCCTCGTGGACATAGTGCTGCACCTGTTCAGAAGTATTCCTAGGAGCCCCAGCCTTTGCTTCACGTTGGTCAGTTGGTGTATTCTCCAGGTAACTTCAGTGTCCAGTGTAAGACCGAGGTACTTAGCACTGTCCACAGACCTCATCTAATATCTGAACAGCTGGAGAGGGCCTGGAATACTTTCTCTTCCATATGAAGAGCAGAGCTGTGCTCTTTTCCACGTCGACACTCGTCCTACAGGCGGTCAGCAACCCTTCCAACTGCGTCAGTCTGAAAACGAGTGGACCTTAAGATACTCCAGCCCGGACACTTCACATTTTGGAAGTGGCTTTCTCAAAGGTCATGACTTGGGGAGAAGATACAGTGGGATGGCTAAGATTGTACAATATTAACAATGTAGAAATGGGAAGGAGTTTTAAAAGGAGCCCTTCGTGCCATACATGGTCAAAGCTTTTTGCCGTGTCAAGGAAGACAGCGCCAGTCAGTTTGTTAATTTTGAAGATATTCGTGGTATTCTTGACAAAGCGGACCAATTGGGAAGACGTTGCGAATCCAGCACGAAAGACGAACTGCTCGTCCACCAGAATGCCATCCTCCCTAACATATAATTTCACTCTCGACAGTAAAAGTCATTCAAACACCTTGCCCAGCGAGTCGAGCAAGCTGATTGGTCGGTAAGACAAAGGTAGGGCCGAATCCTTACCCGATTTGTGAAAGCAAAGGACGTTGGCATGCTTCCAGAGCTCAAATGAATGACTCAGGAGCAGGATGGCGTTGAACAATTCCACTAGTAATAATATCACCTTCAAAGGCACGTTTCCGATACTATCCAGCACGGGTGCCTTGCTGAGTCTAAGAGCGGCTAATTCCTGCGACATTTCTGTTACGTCTGTGGATTCGGGTTCATCCAAAGTCTGCAAGAGACCATACTGATGACGTGCGCTATGTGTACTGGGCTCGACAGGCCATCGGTCGGTACGAATTGCAACTTTAGGGCTTGGCAAGTGCATTGATCTTCTCCTGGTTGGAGTTAGCCATCACGCTCCATCTCACAATAGGTGGGCTTAGGATGGGGATTCGCAACAAGTTTCTCGTCATCCACCACAGGGACCCATCCTGTACGCACAGGCTCTCAATCTTGTCCTCCCAGACACTGTTCCGAAATTATTGGACCATCTCGCGAACCACATGGACTTTGCGGTTACACTTGGATTTGTCTACCGGGTCCCTTAAGGTTTTCCAAGACTTCTTCCACCGAATATTCTTCCGACTTGCCTAAGGATAGAATCGGGCCTCCTAGTATGATGGCTTGGTGTCGAAGCTTTGAGCACTCCCTTGATGGTGGATGTTATGAATTCCGCACCGCTGTCGATTTCTGTTACCTTTCAAAAGCTAGTAGTGGGTCACAGCCACATATGTTAACCTGCCCCAGTCAGTAAGCTTCAAGACAGGTATTTCGGGGGATTTGGGGGGTTGCTATGAAGGAAAAGAACAGAATTGTGATCTGAGTTCTTCAGATGACAACAAAGTCGAGGACGTCCGGGTGGTAGATGGGATTGTAAGGGAAGAGGGTGGGGTTCAATGAAGGACAATAACAGGATTGTGATCTGAACTCCTCTGGAGACAACGAAGTCAAGAACATCCGGGTGGCAGATAGTATTGTGAGAGAAGTAAGAGGGTGGGTTGATATATGAAGTCATCCCCGATTAAAAGAGGTACCCCATAGCAACGTATTCATATCTGTTACAGCTACAATATTGAGCGCTACTTTTATAGCAGAACTGTGCCGATTAAAAGAGAATTGTTTATATTTTAACATGAGTCATCCACGTGCGTAAAGAAATCCCTTGCAATACTGACTCGTCCGTTGGCACGTGGCATAGTAGATAAGCTCTATAGTTGAAATGTCCGATGCGCCAAAAAAATCTAAGCGTAAAAAGTAAGCTTGTAAATAATACTGTTTAGTTCGACACTTAATCTCATTGGTTGCGTGACTCTCTACTGAGCTAAGGGTCCTGGGTTCAATTCCTGGTATGGCCGAAAAAAGTATCACTGGGGAAATGTGTGTTTCCTTTTTCACACTGATGAAATAACAGTTGGGACTGAAATTATCAGTAGGTTTAGAACGTCACGTTAACACCTCAAATAAATGTTAAATAAAGTAGATCAAATTAATTATATCCATATTTGTAAATACAAATTATTTTTGAATCTCCCGAGTTTAGTTAATTTTTTACTAGGGACTAAACGTACAAAGAATTAAACAAATTTCCTGGAATTCTAGAACCAGAATCCCCAGTTCACTTACTCTTAATTAATGATTCCCAACACACGGCTCATTTGTTCCAGCCTGATACTCGTTACAGTTTATAATACTTTGAGTCACCATGTTTTCTAACTACCACTTTACCGTTGTGGGGATAGATGCTGGTTTCGAAATACAGTGATCAGAAATTAGGAAGCAGGTAATATAGGTCTAGACAGTAATTATAATGTAACCATGTTACAAAAAGAAAACTACAAGCTCAATCAAATGGGAGAGCACTCACCCTCTGCCCTGTTGAACTTAGACACCGGAGCACATGTGCCGCGACCTCCTCTCCATAGAACTCAATCCCACGGACTAAATGGAGATATGGTCCAACGGTCTGCTCATGAATGAAGTCCTGCCCAGAAACAAACGAGTGATGGCAACTCTACGAGTTTAGTCTTCGTTTCCGCCACCCGTATGTTCCAGGACTTTCTACGAGTTCCTAGAGTCGCCGCAATCCTTCCTAAGCGCTGTTTGCCTCCCCTCTTCCACTCCATTTTCCCTCTCTCTGTGGGCATGTCATGTATTCATACCGGTTATATATTGCGATGTTTCTTTTGTGTGAGCACTCATTGTATCACTGGTTTACTAGGTTAGAGCGGCAAATTAAGCTTGGACTTAATTATATTCATCAAAATTATCTTTCGATTATATTATAGGGAACCTTTCAAAATTATTATTTTTTAGACTTATTAATTTAAATTTCTATTGCGGGATGGGTTTTTTTTTGTATCAGCGTGGTTATTTAGTAACCACGTATCTATTAGTATTTTTCTTACTAGGGGAACTTAACCATTCTCCTATGCAACGTAACTCCTGTTCGTCGCTTGGCGGCCTACGTCTAACTGTGCTCTTGCCGTCTCTCTGATTAGCAGTTGATGTTATCTTCGGAATATTTTGATTGTGTTTAACTTAGATAGTTTAAATTTACATGTTGTCGTGCAGGAACCGAGCACTTATGTCATGTTGTGGTGATAAAACCAAATAGTTTCTGTGTGAGTAAATAATTCATTGATAGTCTAACTACATTTGGGAATCGAGGACTTTAACTGTAAACAATATGCTCATAATAATTATATTTATTTACCTAATGAACTTATAGTGTTTAAAATAAAATATTTAAGAATGTCTTGAAATAAACAAACACAATATATCTATTGACATTATTTATTTGACATCTTTTCTAATCAAAAGAGGAGGTGATTTACGCTCAAAGCTCCTCAATGTGTTGATTCATGTAAAGTTATATTTTTAATGAGAGGAACAATATGCAGATAAAAACACAATACAAGTTATCACAAATAGCTATTTGGCTTCTTAGTAAAGTTCTCCCCGGCTCCTGTAATGAGCCCAACACCCTAGATAAGGTCCTGCTCCACGTTCTTAGACTTATATCTTAGCTCATTGCCTTACTAACCATTCGGACTATACACATTAACTCCCGCTAATAGAGTAGGGGAGATGAAGGTATAATGTATGTAAAATGTACCTGCACTTGCATACAGAAACAAAAGAATAACATTTAAAAAAATACCTCGAGAATGACCGGCTGCG
>CABFOV010007614.1:6182-27500 GCA_902141375.1 Timema poppense
CTTCGTTCTCATCCCTACTCCGTGCTGTTTACTGGGTCAGAAGTGACACCTGTAGACAACTGGCGGGGATAACTAATTAAATGACGATTGATCAGTTATCGACCGGGGATGAAAAATGATTAAATTACTAAAATGGCTATTAAAAAATAGGGGTTGGTGATAAAAGGGTAAAAATTTAGGGTTGTATGTATTTTTTAATGCGACATAATAAAAAAAATAAAGATATTAAAAAAATGTCTAAAAATTATAGAAAAATGTTAAGGGTGGACAACCCTTATCACTAAGGGGTATGAAAAATAGATGTTGGCCGATTCTCAGACCTACTCAATATGCTCACAAAATTTCATGAGAATTGGTCAAGCCGTTTCGGAGGAGTACGGGAACGAACATTGTGACACGAGAATTTTATATATAAGATAAGCTTATAAGATACATATGTTTTGTAGAACCCTCCCTACAAATTCACAAAGTTAAACTGTGAGTATAAATTATTAATCTAATTTATAAATCACAATTATAATACTATTAACAATATCCGACACATTAGCTCAGTCGGTAGCATGTCTGTCTGCTGAGCTAAGAGTTTCGGGTTCGATTTCTGGCATGGCTGAAAAATGTATCATTGGTGAAATGTGGATTTGCCCTTTCACAATGATGAATTAACGGCCAGAGACTGGATGTTGTGCTTGTCCTAGTCTTAAGTTAGATCGGGGATTCCTAACGTGGGCGGTAGCACCTCCCTGGTAGACGTTACAGCCTTTCAGGGGGATTTAGTGTAATTGCATACTTTAGGGTGGGGTTTGGGTTTATTAAAGGGGTGGAGGTTGATATTTGTCTGTCTAATCATGCCACATTAGACTCTTATGCGACAGTTGAAACATTTAAGATTTAATACAAAATAATTAATTTTTATACTGTTTTGTCTTCAGAATGTATTTAATTGTCTCAATTCGTTGAAATAACACTACAAAGTATAAATAAAGTGTGTTCTTCAGTAAATAATTCTAAATAGAGGCCAAAGTCATATCAAGGAATGGGTGTGCCCTAACCCTAGGTAGTGTTCAGATGCTGTCTTGAGGGAAGTTAGAACCAATCGCGAGAGTGTTTGACAAGCTGGGTGATTTGGGGGAGGGGACATTCCTTCAACGGATTAGTAGTGTGTGCAAACGTGGAACACATATGGTTATTTGCTGGTTTTCTTTAGAGCTACATACATTTCCTAATTCTTTCTGTTATATTTAAATGAATTTATTTAGCGAAACAATGCCAGTAAGCTAAACGAGTTTATTGTTAAGTGACACAGATTATTTTATTGATTCATAATGTGTGAATTTAGTTAGTTTTGTTAATGTTTTTAGGATTTGTGAAATAATGATTTGTTTCTTGCGTGTATTTTATGGATTTAATGATATACCTGGAACGTCAAAGGTAAGTGCACAGCTAATAAAGTTTATTAGGGGTGTGTGAGCTTCAAATTGGCTTAAAAAAATCAAATTCAACTTTGTTTTAAAAAAAATTCCAGCTATTCCACTAAAAATATTGACAGTGACATACTTGTTGTTGATAGGATGCTTAGTCAGAGTTATTGCACTTCAAAGATTACCTATAGGTAGTGCCCCGTAAAAATGGTGAGACGCGACAAAGCAAAAAGTGTCATACCAAGATGGAACCAAGTACTTTTTCTTTTGATAGTTTTTAGATATGATTTTAAATGTTTTTGAAAAGTGAAATAAAATGAAATCATCTTATTACATGAAATCCTCCTATAAAACAAAATAACATCATTTTTTTACAATAAGAATCTTTAAATAAACACAAAATTAAGAATAATAAGCAGAAATTTTGATTATGCTATATTTTGATCAGTATTTTGTTGTAGTATAAGCTAAATTTAGGCTACAAAATTGTGAAATATGCAGACAAACTTGACAAAGAATTTTAAATCAAATATATAAGGTTTAAATAATAAATTTTAATTTTTTATACATTGTCTCAATATTGAAATAATACTTAAACACCTCAGATAACATGTAATTTTGAATAAACACAAAATAACACCAAAAAGTGAGATTTAAAAAACTAAATTTAAATAGTGCAGTGAATTACATACTAGCGAAATTTTTTAACCTTTTGGATATTGTTAGTCGCGGTGACTTAAGACTCTCACTATCCAAGTATGCTCCAGATATTCCGAAGTTAGCCAAAAAAAATCATCAATCTCAGGGCTCATACTAGTATTTTATAGTTATCTCAATTTATTTACTTTTCTATAACTATGTGTGTGTATATATATAAATATATTAATAAATCAAGCTAAAAATTAAATGTGTAATCTAAGTGCAATAGAATGACATGATAATAATAATGACATTAATAATCAATGAAAATACCTACGATGCATTACTTATATTTTAAGGGAAGAATAGGAAGCCTTGGCATATATACTTAATCTGAGGGGGTCGTTAAGAATAAAAATATTTTGCAAAGAGGCATTGAGTCGAACAATGTTGGATAACACTGAGTTAGATCATAACAGTTTTTTTATTACTTAATGAAATTTCTAATTTATTTAATGAATAAAAAAATTAGTTTTAATTTCCTTCAAAAATTAATGTGTAATATTATATATTTATAAGGAAAACCTATTTTTGATTTATGAGGTAATAGTAATATATTTTGAAGAAGGTACAGGAAAGGTGGATAGAAACATATTTAAGAAAAGAACACAATGTAGCTTTTACAATGAAAAGAACAACACAGTTCCCAAATTACAGTTCTGCCATTGGACAAAGAAGTAACACTGCCTCTTGGAGAAAATCGATCGATTACTTCCCAATCCCCCGACCTAGATTTCATTTTATTAGAACTCATCCTATTAAAAGATCAGCAACAAATGATCAGGATATAACTATATAACATTAAAAATGAATGGTATGGCGCACCGGAGGGACTTTCTCTCGATTTTATCTTAAAATAAACATTTACAAAAAACTCTAAGGATTTGTGAAACAAAATAGTAGGTTTATATATTATTGTAGTAACACTACACCTAATATCATAAATGAAATAATATACATTGTTAATTACTTGATCTATGGCACTAGGAACACTGTTACAAAAAAATTGAGAAAAGAGAAACATATTTGTTCACCAAACAGCATAAGAATCAAATTCATTTTCAAAGACCTGAATCAAAAAGTACATACATTTGTTATTGCCCAGAAACTATTTGTTCCATAAAAATATATCTCAAATAAAAGATTTGTATTGTTAATAGTAATTCAACTTAACAATGACAAATTATTTTGTCTCTCAAATGTTGCAGATAAATGATGAAAATTGGACAATTTCCAGAGAAAGTAATGGTTTTAAGTAACCAATCTGAAGGTAGTTTCTGTAATCTAATTTGATTTGTTTTATATTTTGATGTGTTTTCCAAATATTATATATTTAGTTTTACTAACTTAAGTAATAGGTATAAATAGAAACCCTACACTAAGGTAAATAATTCTTTGAATTTTCAACCAAAAAAACAATTACTTTTACATTGAAGAATTTTCAAACAAACATAAATTTTGTTATAAAAATGGTTCTGTACCATTTGAGATAGTCACAAATGTCCGCAGAAAAAGATCACATAAATATTTACAGACTTTTGACAAAAGTATAAAAATATTTACTCTAAAATATGATTTCTCCCTCTTGTTAAACAAATATTTCCAACTAGGCTTTATATTCTAAGAAAAAAATATATATTCTCAACATTAAAACAAGTAGCTACTAAAACAAATAGGTAGTTATATGAACTTATTTAAATTTTTGTGATGCAACTTTTTCTCTATATACAAATTAGTTGATTATGTGGCCTTTATAAACATCGATAATGTTAGTTATCAAGATATTGCCATTACTGCAATCTAGATCTGAAATTACATAACTATTTTAAAAATTATAATAAATGTTTAACAAAAACTTTATTTGTGTTAACTATTGCACAATAAAGGTAAGTAATGTAGTTTTCATATGAAAACTTGTATTTTGTAAATAAATTTATCATTTTATTTTGTGAACTTAAAAATATGGGATAGTGATTACTTTGAGCTCAAAACAGGTTTTTAGGCTTTCAAATGAAATTTTATCATTTGTTTCATAAAGAGACTTTTCATTAAAAGTATATGTGCTTAGGTATAAATGGAATTGATTTTAAATTTTAATATTGGTATTAAAATGAAATTATGATTTAAGAGTTCAAATCTTCTCTGCTCTCGCGGACAATGCCACCGACATTCATGATTGGCTAGACTTTCCACAAGATAAGTACTGTATGTAGAATGGACCTGAAAGAAATAGGGTGTAATGAGGGGGACTGTATTGAACGAGGTGGCATACTTTAGAGATGAACCCTCTTCAGTGGACAAATGGTTGAAGGCATCACTCTCGTATTAAAATGGCCTGCTGATAACGGGGATATCAGGGTTCAAATCCTGACTGGGTCTACTGGGGGTGGTTTTCCTCCAAATGGTTTCCAACTCTTCCATGCATATGTGAGTAGACTAACTTTAAAATACCTCCTTCCTCATTCCTACCCCATTAGAGTAATTATCATATATGCGTATAATTTGAACCGGCAGTGACATGGTGATATATATTTTTTTTAAACTTTTGAGTTCCGAATGCCATAGATTGAGTAAGTATGTAGATAGATAGATAGATAGGTGTTGTTTCTCACTTGTCAAAGAGCTCCACAATGATCTCATAGTGCTCGCCGACCAGCAGTGCCCAGTTGCGGTGTGGCAGGATTGAGAGAGTGAGGGCCTCAGACAAGGCAACCGTGAAGTGAGCCGAAGGCATCTTGATGCCGCTATTATCATCCACGTAGCGGTCATGGAGTTGCAACTTTGTACGTCCTTGCTTTATCGCAGTTGCATGACCAGACTCGTCAACCAACCCCACCTGCTCGTCTACCATTCCCAAATAGTACTGGGCGGAAGGAAGGGGAATCTCCTCCAAACGCCCATTCTGAACCTGTCCCAAGGGTTACAAATTCTTATCAAATTGGCACACACTCAAGAATACAAAATAAGATGTCAGAGATAGCATATGGATTGAAAAACAATTAGGGATGAAAGCCTTGAATCTCTCTAATTCTTAAGTATATTCTATATTTCTTAGTAGCAAATAACAACAAGATATTCCATATTCAAACACTAAATATTCACCCTTTTAGAACTGGCTAATAGATTTAGGGTTGACTACGTTTTGGTAAATTTTCTGTTGTAATGCCGTCTGGCTATGTTCATAATTTTTAATGAGTCTCATTTACATTTATACGTTTATCAAGATCTTATGTTAACATTTTATTAATCTGATGAATATTTAACCTCAGACTCTATAACATTGGCTTAAATTCATGGTTGTTTATGAATTTCATCTATATTTTTATAGAGCCTCACAACAACAATGTAAACATTGAATAGAACTGTTAAATATCTAATTGAGCGATAGCTAATAAATATTGACTTATAATGACTTATGCTATTTCTTTTTAATTAGATATGCCCCTCCATACCCAAGGTATTTGATCTGATATTTTTCTATTGTTTATTGTGAACTAATAGGCAGGTTGCAGTCTCTTACTGCTTTATTGAGGTAGACGGCCCCTTTTGATAAACTCAGCAACAGGTGTGAGAGTTGCGAGTTTTGGTATTGGAATGTTTTGGGTAAAACATTCAAAGCCTTGAACTCCATAGCACTCGCTCCAATTGTACCCTTTTTTTTTTGTATTACCTTTTGTATTGTTTGAGCATCCTCCCCTTTAGGATGCGTCTGAACTGAGTTTTGTTTAACATAAGACAGTAAAACATCTAAAAAGTGTAGAAAAATTTCTGGTTTTAAATGTTTTGGATAAAGTTTCTGAAAAGTTTCCAATGTTTTCAGTGAATAAAACTGTGACATTAACATCAAAGTTTAATGGAATTTCTCTAAGTATTTTCAGAGTGAGAAAAGAAAAACTAAACATCAGCAGATTTACAACTCCTGGGGAAAAAAAAGAAAATAGAAAAACCTGTATTGGTCTAGTTCGATGATTTAGTCAAGTTTGGCAATAGTGACTCTAACTAACCCAACTAACTTTAAAAGAACAAGTTTTTTCAAGCTTTAGAAAAACGTTTGTTTTAAATAAAAAAAATTAAAAAGAATCACAAAAAATATAATTATTGATAGAGACAATATTTCACTATGGAAAATATGTCATTAAGGGATATTCATAATTACAGGTAGGAAGGAGAAAAATATATTTAGATGAAATATGGTTTAATAAGGGGTATGTCATATCTAAAGTTTGGGTTGACAGTATTGTTAAAACCAAGAACCAGGCTTTTTTTGTCTGGCTTGTCTACAGGCCTGACAAATCCAACTGGAAAAGGAAAACCTTTAATTATTCTTCACATCAGCAGTGACAGTGGTTTTTGGACAATCGCCTTATTTTTTTATCCAAACGAACAGTTGACTATCATGAAGAAATGAATGGTGAAATTTTTCAAAAATGATTAAAAGAAATTTTACCTGATTTAGAACCAGGTAGTGTGATTGTTATGAATAATGTCTGACTCTAGTCTCAGTGGGATTGAACCTTTATCAGACACACTACACTACACTCTTGTATTAATTTATTATCATTCTACATTATTGTTGCATATTATTTTAGAATAATATAATAGATATAAAAATTCTAAAGCAATAAACACTACAAAAATTCATAGTAATCTACTTCGCTATGGTATTGATTTTACATGGTCATGCCTATTTAATATTACACCTATGTTCTACCAATCATGTAGGTCCTTCGAATAGGGATATGGGAATGTTTGTTTACATCAGGTCTCAGGTTGGGATGAATCAATAATAGTCAACTATCTCATTATTAAAGTGTGCTGGCAGGTGTTTAGTGCCAGCCCACTCTAAGCAAACCTTGTCACTAATGTTTTAAAAGAAATTAAAACAAAAATAATTCAGGTTACCAGCACATGGCACCACACTTTAGTGATCCATGAATCACTCATCCTTTACCTTCTTTTGAAGTGAGAGAGGAATAAATACTTTAACCCAGTGTCTGAAGTGGATCCTAGTGTAGTTGAGAATCTCAGTAAAATATTTATAATAAAATATTGGCACCTGAAGTATCTTGTACTTGACAGTGTCTCCTGGCATAATATGCACATCAGGTGGGTCAATGATGAGGTTAGCTACGACCATCAGCTGGACTTCTAGAGGGGGGACATGACGATACTCCTGTTGTGGAAGTCTTACAGACACCTATAATCACAAATGTTTAAAGTTAAAAAATGTCCCTGCCAAATTTTGTCAAAATTGGTCCGCACCTTTAGCAGCTATCTAGGAGCAAACAAATATACAGATTATTTTATTTAAAATTAAGTTTAAATAGACAATGTAAGTTTATAACCAAGTCCTAGGATTATTTTCGTTAATGTAACAGAGCAAAGCACTAGTTGCTAGTGTCCAGTGAATGGGACGTAGAAGTGACAATAATCAAAAACCAAAAGAATAATTATTTTAATCAAGCAAAATGTGATTTAGTATCAATAATAAGGCTCTAAGAATAGCTGAACCACTTACTAGTGACTTAATAATTTATGAGTAGGGAGCAGATTCTTAAGTACCAAAAGTTATTAAAATAGACAAGACAAATAGGCAGTAAAAAAATGTAATTTAGGCAACAAATATACATTTGAGGAAAAAACCAGGCATACAATAAGCAATAAAAAATTGATGTTACCACAAGCTATTACCTAGAACAATTTTTTTTGCATTATAAGAGAACCTGTTCGGATTATATGCACATGTACTAATTATACTATGTGTTAAGGACAGGGGAGAAAAAAAACTTTTCTTAAAACTTGTTTTTTAACCACTTTACCTTTTCTTTTGACCCTATTTAATTTCAACTATTTGATTTAAATCAATTAAAATTATTTGTGGCTTCATATTATTTATGTATTCCCAATCTCAGCCCAAAGTTATGTGTATTATACTAGTTATTCATTTGATTAAAGAAGAGATATTTTGATCAAAAGTTTAATAAGCTGGCAAATTAAAAGCTGAATCACAAAATATAATATTTTGAGAACTACAAGGTAGAAATTTCATTCAGAAATGTTGGTTGAACAATATTAGTAAACAAAGAACAAAATAATTAGTGTCATTGTATAATAGTGAACAATATTAAAACTAACTAACTAAACCTTTAGGTCTAGTTCAAAAAGCACTTCTATTTGCCTACAGGTTTGAAGTTGATGAATTATTTAAACATAATAAGATCAAATAACTATAAACACTATGTCTTGTTGAAAATAATTTTCTGTTTTTATTTTCAGTTCAGTTCAGTTTTTGTGGGTCAGGTTGAGCCGGGTGCGTGACGTCACAGAGTGACTGCCTGACTATCTAGCCAGCCATACAACTCAATGTTTCATTGCGGATAACTCAACCCGTTTTTAATTTAATTTAAAAGCACTCAACTATCAAGGTACCTATTTATACCTGCATCTACAACTTAATATATATCACCACATTAAATTAGTAGCAAATATCACAAGCTTACAGTGTATGCACATATCATAATTATGAAATATAATGACATTCAAAATGTTTAATAATAAATATTTATTTAATAAAGTGACTAAAACATTTTAAAATATTAGTTGCAAACAGTTACATACCTACTTAAAGTGTGAAATATGATTAACAAGAAAGCATAATTAACAACATTAAATAACATATTTTCTAAGCTGTGCCCGTCAAGCTTATCTTTACACCTATTATAGGTTGGGGATGAAGAAAGTAGTAATTTAGAGTAAATATATGAGTATGTGTGTGGAGGAGTAGTTGTAAATAGTTTAAGATAAAAATTGTCAGTACTGCTGCACTTCTTTATTCACATTATAAAATAAGATGTTTTTAGCAACCTTGTACACATTAACGGGGTATTGCAAGGTTAATAACATGCTAGCCAGGTATTAAGGAATATTATTAGAGTCGCGGCTGGTACAATAGCTTCCTAAAATCTATTGAGGGGGTGGCTTTCTTCTCTTGTCTTGGACTGCACTTACGATACAGGAAACAGTTAGGTTCGTCCATGTTGGGTCTTGAGGACCAATGTGAGTGTTTTCCTGATATTTAAAAAAAATATCAGTTGAGTCGATAAGGAGACTTGTTATTCTTGTCTCACTGGGCTTGCACCAAGGATGCTCCCAGGTCAACCCTTGAGAGTCAAGTTTTGTGAATCTTTGATCAACACATCACATTAGCTGCATGAGTACTCGCCACAAGTCGAATTCGTAGAATAGAAAAACAGGAATTATAATCAATAGTAATTATATTACATCAAACACAAATCAATTAATATTGTGAATTTACCCCAATCAATTGACGGCCACTCTCACACTAACCAAGACGCGTGACGTATATCAATGAAATACTAGAAGCCAACCACTATGATAAATAGTAAATTTAAATATATGATTTCATCAAGTACTTTAACACACTAGCTAAAGAACTGGTGCGAGTGAATAATAAATAAGAATTTAGATAAATAAAGTTTTATTATTTTAACCAACAATGCCGCCACTATACGATCGCTACAAAACCATAGTTTGGACAAATAAACATTAATTCCATGTAGTTCTCATACATATACAGGCTGGCCATGAAAGTGAGTGTGTTAGCTGGTGTCCGTTTATGTGCGTAGCGCAGTGCGCTCTGCGTTTAAACCCTGACCTCCTGGTCCTTATTCAAACAGCTTAGATGAAACAGAAGCTTTTTTTCGTGTAATATATCAAGGTGTCTACCTGACTATGGTTTTGAAATTCCAGCATATTTCCAATATTTCCAGTATATTTTTTTTTAAGAAATCCAGTATATATAGGATTTACTTGGAGACAACCAATTCCTATTTCAAAATCACAAAATGATAGAAAATGGGTAGCACTAGGTCTGTCATAGTTAAACATATTTACATCAAGAATCAAGTGTATTGACGCATATATTCTAGTACATACTAAAGATAGGACCATATAGAACCCACAAAGAATATTCATGGATTCAAGAATCAAACCATAATTATTTTTTAAATAGGTACTAAGTTTGAGTTATTTTTAAAAGGTATTAAAATAGTTAAATAGTTTCTTGTGGTTAAGACAAAATAATGATAGGAAAAACCTAACAACCAAACCACAGATCATTAATTTACCATTTAATGTAAACAAAATCAGAAGTGAAGGAAAAAATCCTATTTATTGGGAAAGTTAAACACTTATAACTACCATATTTTCTGAAATTCAAACTTTATTTGGCAAAATGAAGTTTCATAATTGAGAAAAAGGTGGATCCTACCCATCTTTGATACACGTGCATACACACAAACACTACATTTTTTAAATGACCTATACTACCGTCAGCCTCGGTGGTCTTGGGGTAGATCGCCTCAGGACCCGATGAACACTACATTTTTTAAATGACCTATACTACCGTCGGCCTCGGTGGTCTTGGGGTAGATCGCCTCAGGACCCGATGCTTGTGGGTTCGAACCCAACAGAGGCCGAAGGCTTTTTCTTGAGCTAGAAAACATCATAGCTCAACTTCCTTCGGCGGGGAAGTAAAATCGTCAGTTCCATGTGGCGTGTAAAAGTACCCTGGAAAGTATGTGAAAATACTTCTCCAGGAAAAATTGGTAAGTCATTTCAACTCATTTGTAGAACTTTAGAGGTACAGATAATCAGCCTTGGTGGTGCTACTTCAAAGAATGATTACAACCAGGAAGTTTACTCTACCGCAAAAACTAACTATTATTCCCACCACCCCTTGACAGTCAATACTTTCAACAAGTTATATTTTTGATAATGAATTTGTTTAGTAAATATACAGAATCTTCAATAAAAAGTAACCAACAAATATTATGTTGATAAAAATCACTTGGAAATAAAGATAATTGCAGTTACCTAACATTATAAAAAATTACGATGATAAAACCCAAAAACTAAATATTTTCTTATTTCTTCAGATGCTCGAGAGTGATTTCATGTTGGATTATTTCTTCAAATCAAAGGCTAACAATTTTCTGGAAGTATGTGCTGAATTCATACACATCACATTTTACAATTATGTTCATCAAGTGCTCAAGTAGTTTATTTAGATCTGCAAACATAAATGGCAATAGAGGTTGATTGCTCTAATATTCGGTGAGAAATTTCTCCAATTTAAGGGAAGCTGACAGCATGAATCACAACTTTGATGTCAAAAGTTCATCCTTCACAAAATTACTTAATGTTTGAAAATTATTGGATTTTGGAGGATTCTTGTTAGAATAAAAATACTGTTTTAAATACAGCAGCATTGGCATTGCTCTCTCTAACACCCTTGAGTTTTTTACCCATCTAATAGAACAAAACTTCATTTAGAGAAGAGATGACCCTGTTATTCTTTGATAGTCTGCATATATTGTTTGAAAATCTTTAAATAAATAATAAAGTGAGCGCAAAAACTGGTTAATAGTCCAACTAGAGTTAGCATGTGCTGTTTTGTAAGCACCATGGACAATGTGTAAGGAACACGTTCCAAATTCTAGTAACTCAGGATCTTGTGGAGAATATTCCTTCGAGTAACTTTTGAGATCACTTAAAAATTTGAGGTTTACATTTGTCCATCCATGAAAACTTGAAGCATTTTTTTAAGAACAAGGCCCTCATCTTTTAGTGCAGATATAAAGTTAATTAATATATCTTGAGCTGTTGCATGACCTAAAAAGCAAGTTGTTAAATATCTTGTATGAATTTCATTTTCACTCCAGAAGTGAACAACAACATTCATATGGGTTTTCTGAGCCACAGTATTTATGCTCTCATCAAACAAAATACAATAAAATGACCATTGCTTAATCATACTCGCAAGCTCGCTTTAAAAAAAAAGGACCTTGTCCATACAAGAGCACATATCCAAGTTTATATTTATGCATTCAAAATTTCTGGCCAATAGCACTATCGGAAAACATTACTTTAAAAAGATCACTACAAGCAGAAAAACTTCTAGCATAAGAATGTGTCATTACTTGATTAATAGCCCATAATATTTCAGCACAAGAAACTTCATCTTTGACAAGGAAGCTCTTAATAGAACAACTAGGTCTAGTTTCAGGTTTCAAAACTACTTCATGGTCATTACCACTAAAATCTACATCTTAATGTAGGTCTACAGATGACACTGCATTTTTGGCTGTAGGGACCCAGTCCAATATTTTTTTGCTCCCCCTAGCAGCTTTCACTCTGTCATCGTACTTCTTTCTCTTGGCATGAGATTGGATTGAAGATATTCTCATGTTACTTATATCAAAGTTAGTTTTACACAAAGATCAATGGCCTTTACTTTTATCACAATCCACTTTTTGTAACTACAGTGAATCTTTAAACACTGTACTATCCAACCAATCATGTTTAAAAAAGGTCACAAGATAAACAAGTGGGATCTGCAGAATACTCACACCAGGCCAAGCTTAGGAACAGTAGTTTTCCTTATGGGTGGATAAAGGGGGGAGGAATGAATAACACAACAAATACTGTACTGTGCCATTGGAATATCAAGGTCAGGCAGGTACAACAATAGTTTAAAGAGGTATTTGAACTTCAGCAGTTACTATTAACTCATCACTCATAATGGTTACTTCTGGAAAAAAGTTGGGGGGTGGGGGCTTAGTGTAGAGACTAAGAATAGAAAGGTCAGCAAGTGAGGCTAACATCCCCATTGCAAGGTCATCTACAAGGTCAACTAATTATGTGACAAACAAGATAGACCAGAGGGGGAGTAATTTAGGGGTGGTCAAAATAGAACTATCAATAGTCCAAATAATATCAGAGCTCTCAAAATGCTTAATCCAACATTTCACTCAATGTAAAAGGGCTGAATATTTTTCCAGTATTTGATTCAAAATTCCAATATATTCCAGTATTTCCAGTATCAAAGATAAAATCAAGTATATTTCCAGTATTGTTAGACACCTTGCATATTACTAATGTGGCGGAAATAACAAACAATAGAAAGGTGTTTTGCATTTTTAAATATCTATTAAACTAACACACATTTAGATAGGGTATCATTAATAATAATAATAAACAATATGTTATATTATTGATTATCTAAAAATAATTGTTAGTTATTATTATTATTATTATTATTAGCACCGCGTCTTACTACCCGTTCGGGTTATACGCACTTACGCTAATGTGTATTGGTAGGGTGATTGTGAGATGAAATGGAGGACCTACAGTTTAACGTGGAATCCGAACCACGGTGGAGGCCTGGCATTCCCCACATTCACAAGATGTCTTGTCAGAGGTGAAGGAAGGGTTCGGTAATCAGATAAATTTATGCCGGGATCGGGGATTGAACCCCGGCCGCCAGCATAGAAGTCTGACACCTTACCCCTAGACCGCCAGGTTACCTGTTAGTTATTATTTATATTTAGGTTTATAGCTTAAATTCTGGTTGTTTGTCTAAAAATGCAAAAAAAGTGTCAGCAGTTACTGTAATTAGCTATTATATTGCTAAAGACTATTATTCCAATAGAAATATTTGAAGGTGGAAAATATCATGCCTGTTAACTTCAGATATTATTCCAACACTATTTTAGAAATGTTTTATTTTATTATAGATTATTTTAGCACTGCGTCTTACTATCCATTCGAGTTATGCGCTTAAGTACTAATTATGCTAATAGGTTATGAATTGGAAAGGTTGAATTAAGAGGAAGTAAACATGCATTTGCGTATATGAAGAGTGGAAAACCATTTATGAAAAATCACCCTCAGTTCAACCAACCGAGATTTGAACCTTGTTAACCCTGTCCTAGGCAGTCTGGCTTAATACGAAACTAGCGCGTTAGCCAACTATGCCACCAAGAGGTGGAAAGTTTTATTTAAATCTGACTTATAGTGTTATTTAGGCACAAGGGCTAAGTGGCTATGCCATTTAGACTGATTTTTAGATGATAGTAGGTTTGGGTTTTGATTTCCGTTCAGGCGTTCTGAGCGGTTTTTTTCCTCTACAAAACTACGAGTCCATTTCCACAAAATTTTACATTATTCATCCCTATCCTATTAGCGTAATTATTAATACCTATGCATATAGGTTAGACGGATAGTGAAACTCAGTTAAAAACAACAACAAAATACTGATGCTGATATAGAGTAGTATATTATGTAATTGTAATTATAATAGTATTAGTAAGATAAGTTATAAATGAACTCACTTGATGCATCAATTCATTATGTAATGGGTTGGCTGAAATGCCTGAAAGTAGTTAGTTTAATTTATCACTTTCACCTAATTTCCATAGTTCAGCTGAGCTTAAATTATTTTATTTCCACCTCGTTTGTTTGTTTTGTCCAATTTAGAGTTAGGTATTTCATTCTAATAATAGTTATCATTTTAGTATATGTTTCAATCACATATCTATGAAAAGTAGGGAACAAAGTTTATTGGTCAAAAGTTAGCTTTAGTTTTTAGGGGCAAGTTAAAAAGTTCAGATTTAGGTCTCGTTCATAATCTTCCGCGAAAAATGTTCCAAGCATAATGAACATGAATTCGGATTCCACTTCCCATCTCTTCTACAAAGGTGTATCCATTTTTACGAACTACCGGATCTTTTGAAAAAGAATGATACATTATTGATTTCCCATTGGAGTTTTTGTTTTTTGGTGACTATTATTACACAAATCAACTGTACATCTTTTCCTCACAAATGATGTTAGAATACATAATTTCATATGTAATTTTTCTCCGAAATTTTAAAAAATTTAGGTTTTTGAGAAATTCAAGGTCAAAATTTATATGATATGACCTTAAACTGTAAAAATGTCCAAAACTAGTGATGTTACATATCATCTGAAAGCTTAGAAAATAAGCTACAAAATGTTATTTTAATCAGTTTTCTATCTCATTTCTAACCTGAGTAATAATTTATTTTGTAATTGCATGTCAACAGAAAATAAGAGATTTTTTTAAGATTTCACAGGGCCATAACTTAAAAAACTACTGCAGGTAAAAATCTGAAGATTTGCATTTTTTACTACCTACGAGAATACATTAGGTGAGCCCAATTTAAATAAAATCCATAAGGGTAAGGTTTAAAAGTGTTAAAATATTGGATTGCTTGTCATGGAATGATACTTAAGCCTGAATTTTTATTTAAAACAAGTGGAATGCTTGAACATTAATGACCTTGGCCACTAGTAGGCTCCATGGTTTTTTATTTGCCTCAATGAGGCATGAGCTTACCTTAGCTGAGCCAGTCTTGAGTCCTTCTAGTAGAACAAGATTGCCTCTCTTGCCGATGCGCTCAAACTCATCTACAGACGCGGGGGTCTCATAAGGAGAATCTCTAAATGAGATGAAGCGCAGCACGCTTACACTTGGCAGCTTCGATTCTGCCTGGTGGCTGTTGATGTTTATCAAACTCCACTGAAACTCAACTCCGTCAAGTGTGGTGAACTCATTACCTATACAGACATAATATACTCAGTTTACTAGCTGCTGTTCCCTTCAGATGATTGATCTATTTAAACAACAAAGGACCTTGCTTGGAAATAGTACACTGAAGTCCTCTGTCGGCGAGTATTTCAACAATAATTCCGTAGAGAATAAGTGCATTCAGCCCTTTTGATTAGAGTATTATTATCCTTGATATAGTAAGACATTGGTAGGAGGGTCATTATTGAAAACCTTTTATTACTACCAGAAAGTGACTATTCAGGGTGAATAGTAATTTGCGGATACAGACATTACCGCATGATTAGGTGGGTAAATAGGATATGAATTGAAAACCCTTTCTGTTTTAAAAAAATCTGTTCTTCCCAAACCTTTTGAAGAAAATGGCATTAAAGTTAGAGCAGGGTGATGTGGCAATGATGTGCCTGAAACTTAGAAACGTGTATGTTAGTTCACAGTAGGTGTTTGAAGGTTGATCCTTGCATGGGTATGCATTGGTCCAAACGGTGTATGGATTTTATGTATATGCGACAAAGCATGTAGACGTCAACTGCCGTAATAGCAGCATGGATTTGTGCCACAATGTCCCCGGACAACTGAGGTGGGTTATCAGGTGAGTATATCAGTGCTTTGAGGTGACTTCACACACAAAAAAAATTAATGGTGTTAGATCCGGTGACCTTGGGGGCATATCCTTTGTTGTCCCTTAGCAGAACAAGTAAAACCATGTCAAGGAACCAATGGTATATGTGGGAATCCAAATTATCTGGTAGCAAATAGGGGCCCACAATTGCCTACCTAACAATGCTGGCCTATACATTAATGCTGAATCGATGCTGATATGCTCGAAGGCGAGTGGCATACAGGTTAGCACTTGCCCACAGGTGGTTGTTATGGGTGTTATGGATTCCCTCTCGTGTGAAACAAACTTCATCAGACCACAGAATGTGCTCAATGAAGTTTGAATTCATAGCATGCTGCTGCTGGAGCCAATGGCAAAACTATACTCAGCGCGGCAGAGCAGCCGAGAGCAGATGCTGCGTTGCATAATGGTATGGGTGGTAGCCATCATCAAGTAACACTGCAGAACTGACCCCTGTGACATGTGCATAGCTTGTGCAACATCTCAAGAGCTGCATGTTGGTTGCGTGGCCACCCTGCACTCAATTGTGGAGCTGGTCCCATTTGACCTGTCTTTTGACAACGCTACATTCCAAGCAGTGAAACACATTCACACTCAGATGATATCTTCCAAGGAAATGATCAGTGTGTAGCCACGCTGCAGGTCTGGCTTGGCTGTCAGATGCTCCCAATCCCAATATTCTTTATGTGTGTAGTTCATTGCTGCTTACACAATATTGACCTCACATTTATTTCTGTATCTAATCGCCGATGACTGAAATTTTAGGGCATGTTGCCACATCATCCCTTTCTAACTTTTTTTTTCAAAAGGTATGGAACGAAAGTATCTTTTGAAATGAATGTTTTCGACTTATATTTACCCACCTTAGGTGGTACTGTCCATATCTGCACATTACTACTCTCCCTGTGCATGTGTATGTGTGTGTATGTGTGTATGTGTATGTGTATGTGTATGTGTATGTGTATGTGTATGTGTGTGTGTGTGTGTGTGTGTATTCTGACAGCTAAAAAAAGCCCTTGCTACCAAAATCCTATTAATACTATCCTGGTCACATGTTAAAGCATTTTTATTTTATTTTAAGTGCTCAAATTTAACTGCTCTTTTTGACCATTCATAAATCAGCTTGATTTAGAAAGTGAATTTCAAAGAACTGCCAAAGCTTTACCCTGGAGAGAAGATTGGAAAATCCACCCCCTGTGCAACTGACTAAGATTGAAGCCATTGCCCAACCTTATTGCTCAAAGCTTATTAAACTAAATACAGGTTTAATTGTGACCCATGGCTATACTATATTGTTTTAGCATAGATACCCATTAAAATGTTTAGTAAAATTATAAAACACAAACCTTGATCATCATAGGCCCGGACTTCAAATATTTCTGGGGCCTCTTCCATGTATAGCTCGCGTGTTGTGGTGACAATGTCCAATGAAGCAATTTCATCTACAATGACATCACAACGTAGCATTTGCCCTGAGTGGACTTCCTCTGCAAAAATAATGGCTGTGTTCCTAGCAATTTCCTTTGAGATAGCAGATACTATGGCCTGTGCAGAACATCCTAATGTCTCATCCACATTTGTTGGATTAACTTGAACGATGTCGATGCGAGAAGAAGTCCTAGAAGTAGTACAACCCAAAATGCCAATTAGCAATCTTAAGTGGAGAATAGTAATTTTCTCCAAAAAACTAGGCTTACCAGCATTGAAACACCACGAAATGTACTTTGGGATTGGGAGTGGGACGTCCAAGGGTGTGCATGTGGGTTTTCCAAAGGAGGGGGCGGATTGGACTCCGGAGAGAAAATTTCAGGAATTTAACCTTGTGGCAAGAAATTTTAGAGCATCTGAACATAAATTCCGAGCTAATTATATGAAATTAAAGAGCCAGTTTTTGTAAAAAAAAAGTTTCTAAAAAATCCACAAAAAATAAAATGTAGGTGTAGCTGAACTGATTGAAAAGAAACATTATATTTCTCACAAGTTTATTGAACAGAACAAAATAAAAAGAAAAATTGTTAAAGATGGAATGGGAAGAAAGCTACATTTTATCATTGTATTTCTGTTAACTCAGAATTTGATGTTCCAAAATTGTTAATAGCAAATTGAAACCAAATCCCAAATAAACATTTTTATTCATAAAAATTAACAAAAAAAGTAGATGAAGAGTGATAAGGGGGGGTTGAAGCCCCCCTTTATCATCAATTTATGGGGGCCTATGGGGCCATCATACAATGTATCAAAGCTCTTCTTTCAACACCTTTTGCCTAGTTGAAGTTTAAGAGGCACTTTTAATCATATGCCTATACATTGTGTTCTCAGGTTAAATGACTTAACTTTGGGAAGTTGTTGTGGATCAAAAAAAACTAACTCAGAATGTATTTTGGAGATTTGCTAATTTTAGCTTCCTGTTCACACAAACAGCTAAAACTAAATAAAAACACATTTTTCTGCTTAGTTCCTAGGCAATGGCTTAATATAAATTTTCTTGGAAGATGGATCAGTTGTGCTGGACCTGTGGCTTGGCCTCTGTTCACCTCATTTAATGCCATTAGATTTTCTTGTATGGTGAGCTCTCAAGCAAAAAGTGTATGAAGTGCCTGTTAATGACTGTCAATCATTACAACAAATGATAAAGCAAGCTTGCAAAGAAACCAAAAGTCGCACAATGTTGGTCAGCCACTCGTTATGTGATTGATAGGTGCAATGCTCGTCTCTGGGCTGAAGGCCATCAATTTGAACAAAATAAATAAATAAAATATTTTATTTAATACAACCAGTTTTGTTTTTATTTGGCTTTTTGCTGTTTGCACAAAAAGTAAGATAAAATGAGCAAATCTCCTAAATACATTTTGAGTTTTTTTTTATCCACTACCACTTCCCAAAGTTTTGCCGTTTAACCTGGGGAGACCCTGTATAATGTCCTAAGCCCGTTCTTAAAATTTAGCCTAAGCATTTGGCACATCTTTCCTGTTCAATATTTTAGCTTTACCTATATATTTTAAGCATTCATTAAAACAATTTGTAGTATTGGTTAAAAAAGGGAAGGGGAGATTCCCTACCCCTTTAGATATAATATTGAAAACAAATAGTAAAATACAACAACAAAACTAGTCATTTCTGCTTTTAAATACCATATGTAAATAGACTAGTGTATCATTTTCTGAACTTACTAACTTTGCTAGTTAAATATTTCCCTAAAAACATTAAAAACTGTTCCATGAGAAATTTTGTTTAGGTAATGTTCATTCCAAATTTAATGTACATTATGTATGCTCCATTTACCCTGATGGAATCTACTTTGGTCTTATCTTATAAGTTACTTACTTACTTCTGCGGCCAATCAAGCCATAGCCGGTCCTTAGTCGCATGCACAACCACCTTCCACCCCTGCCTGTTACTCATCCTTGACTCTTCCACGCCTAAGCAATGCAGGTCTTTCCTAATATCATCTTTCCATCTGTTTCTTGGTCTGCCCAGTGGTATTTTACCTTCAGGTCTTCCTTCACTTACATACTTTGTCAGGCTATATATATATACCCTTCTTTGGAAATGACCAAACCAGGCTAGTCTTCTGCTCCTAATAATCGATGTTATGTCCGGTTCTGTATACCATTCTCGGATCTCGCTATTCTTCCTAATCCTCCATTTCCTTCTTTTATTGGTCCAAGTATCCTCCTCAACACCTTATTTTCAAATGTTGTTAGTCTCCTTGCTGTTCTCTTTGATACTGTACAAGTTTCACTTCCATATTTTACTATTAGTCTGATAATAATTCGGTATATTCTGGATTTGATTTTGTTTGATAACAGTTTTATTTGATCATTGAGTGAAGTGCATGTAAACATTTTGTACCTATTTATATTCTTGTTAATATATCTTGTTCTAGATCATTGTGTTGGTTGATGTTCACTCCTAGGTAGCTGACACTACCGACTTTTTAAAATGTGAGGTTATTTATTCGCCTGTGCTGTATATTTTTTCTCTGTCTTACAACTGTTATAAATTTAGTTTTGTTCTTGTTCAATGTAAACCCAGCTTTGCCAGCTTCTACCATTACTTCTGTTCTCATTTTCTCCAAATCTTGCTTGGTTTTACCAATAACTATATGTACATCAAGTTGGACTGTCACTTTCTCCAAATGAATTGAAATTCCTACAGTCCTTTGTGCTAAGTTTGTGATCATATGTGCCCAAAGCTCAGCATTTGTGCTATTAAATTACTCAAATTATAACTATTTTAATGTGGCGGGCCAACTTGATTTCAAGCTGACCCGCCACATTTTTTTAAACATCCTATCTTGATTTTGAATATGCCAGTTCTTTGTGCTCTATTTGTGCTAATATGTGCCCAAAGGTCAGCTTTTGTGCTATTAAATTACGCCCATGGCAACGATTTTAATGTGGCGGGCCAGCTTAATGTTCAAGTTAGAACGACACATTTTCGAAATCCAAATTTTCCTATGCAATTCGTTAGTGCTCCGTTTGTGCTCATATGTGCCCGAAATTCAGCTTTTGTACCATTAAATTACGCCCATGGTAACGATTTTAATGTGGCGGGCTAGTTTGATGTTCAAGTTGGCTCGCCACATTTTCTAAATTCAAATTTTCTTATGTCATTCGTTAATAAATATGATTGACATACTTTTGTGCTGACATACGAGGGGTATTCAAAAAGAAACCGAACTTTTGAAATCGCCCGCCAACCGGCAGAGGCAGCACGCTGCGGCTACTGAGTGCACGTAGCGGCCGGTTTAGACAACAAACTGCCATTTGCCGCGTTTCGCTCTGACCGTTAGTTGGCGAGTTACATCCGCTGAAGGGAACACGTGCACAAGCTATTCGTCGGATTAGTGCCAAAGTGCTTGAAAGAGCTTGAAGAACAACGTGTGGGTGTGAAATTTTGCTACAAACTTGGCAAAACTTGGCAAAACTTTTACAGATACATTTCAATCGCTTACTGTATGAGTTGAACGCAGTGCTAAGAGTGGTTTAAGCGTTTTGAACATGGCAGAATGTCGGTCAGTGACGAACCCAAGCCTGGACGATCTTCCACATCAACAGATGATGACCATGTCGAGAAAGTTCGTGTTGTGATTCGTGGAAATCGTCGTTTAACTGTTCGAGAAG
>CABFOV010007616.1:0-16011 GCA_902141375.1 Timema poppense
CACGACTTCAGACGGCACGGATAAATTCGCACAATGAACAATTTAACAACGTTTCACTGCAACGTCCAAACGCACACTGCCAATTCGTGGTGTGATCCTAACAGAATCATACTATAGTTATATTCTTTCTACCAAACTAATTAAATATATTAATACGTTAAGTCTATGATCCATAACAGTAACTTTTGATAGATAACTGATATTAAGGCAGAAACTATTAGACAGCTATTAGCCTGACACACCACATTAGTGCATTAATCACCTGAAAGGGTATAACTACTGTCGGGAAAAGGAATTAAATTTACTGATCATGTGTGCGTATTAATTCAACGTCACTTTTCGAGAAAAAATAATGGCATCTACTACCAACTATAAAGGTAAAATATATATTTTTTAGTTCGACACTACCTGTTTTATTGTTGATACCCAAGGAGAAATAAAAAAGGAACAAATATTGAGGTTTAGGTAGCAAATTCACCCACAAGATCTAACTTCATTTTTATTTATCAATTGTAATTGTTGTGATGGTAGAATACAAGACTAGTTGTAAATTCCAAGATAGTCAAATGCTGGGAAGGATTATCAACCTACACATAACAAGTTAGTTTGCCTGTTGAAAGAGTATCGAATTTATTTCAATAATAAAGTGTTATCTTTTCTGATTATGAGTTATAGAAACGACAAACAAAGAAGTATTAATTTTAAATATGGTCTCAACTATATTTTGTTGACCTAATAATATGTAATCGCAAATACAATTTAAAACAATCAGTCAACGCTATGGACTTGTGTCGTTGGGAGAGGGTAGCAACATGTCAAACAAAAACAAGTTTTATTTTAAGAAATAATCTATTGGTCTCAAGCTGAAATTAGAGGAAGTGTACCCACATTTTCATGGTGGGAAAATGAATAGCTTCCCTAAATACGCCCAACACCCATGGAGGAGACTATAATATATCCTTTAAATTGGATACTACGGTGTGGATTTAGTTAACTTACCACGAATATTTATTAAAACTTATACTGTCCATTTAGAGCCTGCATGTCTAATATTTATAGCACTAAAGAAGTAAGGCTGAATAAATTAGATTTACTAAGGGAACTGTATATAAGTTTTTCAGAGTTAGAATTGTGATACGAAATATGAAAATGTATTCAAAAATAGCTTGCTGTGGGGTCAAACCCCTAACTTCTTATAACTATTATAAAAATGTATTTATAAAATGTAAACTTGGGCGTAATTATCTGGTGATCTGGAACACATATTGTATGAACTAGACAATTTATTTTTATTTTTATTATTATTTAACACAGCAGCTTACTACCCGTTCGGGTTATACGCTTAAGTACTAATATATTAGGAATTGGAAAGGTTTAATTTAGAGAAAGTAAACACGCATTTGCATGGGGGTAGAGTGGAAAACCAGCCCTAGTTCACCTACCCGAGATTCGAAGGAAACCCTTGATTCAGTGGACAGACACGCTACCAACTGAACTAAACTAAGGTGTTGGGTTAAATGGGTATCCTGGGAGTGTTTATATTACAATAGAAGACTTATGACCCTGAAGAGTTGATGGGAGTTGTTTGATATTTAGGCTACCTTACACTAACTCGAATAGATGTTGTGAGGAAAGCCTACTTAAGGGTTTCTGCACCAATACAAGACACAATAGTGTTGAGGGAGAGTGAGAAATCACCCTAATATTTTCCCTGGCTGTAGCCACTCATGATTTACAAGAGTATGTCGGTAGGGATGGCACGCGTCACCACTTGGAAGCCATAAAGATGTTTGTTTGCGTCCTGGTTGTACGTAGGTGACAAATAACGGACACGTAGATGTGAAACTACTTTTACTATTTGTGTAAAGAATAGTAGTAGGTTTGTACTCTGAAGAACCTCACCCTATTCCCACCGCTCTGGATCATTAGTGAGGGGATTCTTAATTTATACGCAATATGGTTTGCTTCACCGGCCGAGTGGTCTAACGCGTCACGTTGGCCGGGGCCAGGGGACGGGGGCTAGATAGTGGTTCTAACCCGTTTGGGTGCAATGAGGGTGGTTTCCCTCAACGCAAATGTGAGTGCACGTCCTCTAAATTCAACCTTACTCATCCCTAACACATTAGCGTACATCCTAGTCGGGTAGTAAAACGCGGTGCTAGGACAGCTATATTTGGATTTTGAGAGATAAAAAACCGTATTTAGCAATTACGTCAAGTCTTGTTATCTGCAAGTCACTTGACCATATATGTTTTGCCCATCCTAATATTTTTCTGTTGAATATTTGTTTATTCATTGCGGTATCTGGAAGGACATTTGTAATCGATATTGAAAATGGCCCTTAAGTTGAGTTTAAGGGGATCATTTTCAATATTGTTCAAGCAGGAACTACAATAATTAATATACCTTATATATGTGTATCATTTGTGTAATATAGAAATCGATGAAATCATTCATCTACGAGTTGAGCTGGTGAAGGCCAAATCCCTTATTGCCAGACAGGCGGAATACATAGTAAGACTCAACCATCACTCGTCGTACGGAAATCCCCCTTTGACTACATCGTCACGTCATATTGTGAAGACCATAAGCCACACATACCACTGCAAATGTTGCAACAAGGGTTCCTGTGGAAACAGTCACGTCCGGAAAACCATCACAAGCTCAGGAGGAGCTGCTTCCGAATGGGGGTTCAGCAACCCCTCCACTAGCATGGCTCTTAACAGGGGTGCAATGCCCCCCTCTATATTTATAATGACAAAATGTTATTTAATGTGTTAGTAACTCAATATTTAATTACTTTAACGGTTTGCAGGAAATATGGGAGCTGTTCATTTAGTTTTCTATTATTTTGTTAGTGAATTTATTAAATAAACAAATTTACAGTCCCTGCGGCATTACAAAACCCTAATTTGAGACATTTATCAAATTTTATAAAAATATATTAATGTTTGACAAAAATATAAAATCGATTAATTTAGTTTTTTTTTATGTGTTAAGTGAATTAATAAACACACTATCTCTGGATATTTAAAGTGTTACAACCTATGAGTTTATGTAAAAGTTATATAGACGATGTAATTTTTTTCTAAATATCTTACTTATAAACTTATGTATAATTTATAAATTATGTCACTAAAATATATAGCCACCTTGATTTTTCCCTATTTAAAATATATTCAAGTTTCAATTACTTGTATACGAAGTTTTAGTTGACATAGTTGAATGATTATAATTTGATAATAAACATATGCACTGACAATAAGTATATGCTAAAATATTATAATTTGATAATAAACACATGCACTGACAAGAAGTATATGCTAAAATATTATAATTTAAAAGCTCATAACACTTTAAAATACCATAATATATAAAATCAAATAATCAAACAAATATTAGATGTATAGGCTTAACGCTTAGAATTAAATGTTTTTTATTTCTTAGATTTATATAAAGTCTCATTTGGAATAGTTGGACGGTAGAAGGATATTAAAGTTGTAAATATATTAATTTGACATAGTTTTGAATAATAAAATTGACATGTAAAATACCAAATTGTTTAATAAAGGTGTAACAAACATATATTTGAAAACATGTAAAACAAATCATTGGGAATAGTATACATTGAAAGTGTTAACAACTTGATGTATTGCTAGACCAGATTTACTTCTAGTTGAAAAGTTAATTAGTACCGTATCAAATTATCAATGTCAAAATTAAATAAGAAACACATGCGGGGAAAAGGTAGTATATTAGAGGGATAAAATCATTGGGGGTCTATAAAGACAAAATATTCTAATGTGTACAATATATTAAATATTTTAACGGTTTGTAGGAAATATAGAAACTGTTCATTTAATTTTCTATTATTTTGCTAATAAATTTATTAAATAAACAAATTTATAGTCCCTGTGGCATTAAAAAACCTTAATTTGGGACAGTTATCAAATTTATAAAAAGATATTAGTGTTTGACGGATATATAAAACTGGTTCATTTATTTTTTAATTGTATTAATGGAATTATTAAACACACTTCTGTAGATATTTAAAGTGTTACAACCTATGAATTATTGTAAAAGTTATATGGACGCCGTGAATTTTTCCTAGATATTTAACTAATGAACTTATGTAAGAGCTATAAATTATTTCATCAACATATATATAGCAGCCATGAATTTTCCCTAGGTATTTAACTTAGAAGCATATATAAAAGCTATACATTATTTCATCAAAATATAGCTTCCGTGATTGTTCCGTATGACATTTAAAATAATATCAAGATCCTCATAATTGTATTCAATATTAAAAGTCATATCTGCATGTACTTGCTGTAGCCGACGCAAAATATCTTCCACCATGTACTCTTTGTACTTATTCCACAGCGTTTGAGGATTTTAAAGACCACAATATGATATGAGGGTTGCGTAAAGTTCCCTGATTTTGTCTGGTGATCGGCACTGCACGGCTTCCTCCATAGTTTCGTCCCAGTGGTTATCATTCTCTAACAAACGTAGAGCTTCACATGCTTCTCTATATGTTCCGCATTCCTGACGTTGACAATTTTAAGTTCTCTATAGTTAATTGGAACTCGAACATGATGCAATAACATGTGCAGACAAAAGCATTCAAAGTTCGTTACATTGACGGTGTAGACACGACCAAGAGCGTCTGATGATTTAACCCCTGGCAAATCTTCAACAGGCTTACCTTGAACGCGGCGTTTCCACTCCTTTTTTGAGGTGTTCCATGTATAATAACAGGGGATTTGGGAATACAATAATGTTTTAGCGAAAGTATCTGTCTGAAAAAGCTGGAAAAAGTCAGTTAACGTGGTTTTAGGAGGTGATGAAATCCTTTCCTGGAAGTTACTCTCATTAAAGAAAACACGCTGTCCATTTTATAAGCGTACGGAAAGATGTGTAACAGTTGGATGTCTTTCGTGTAAGGGTAAACTAAGAAGCCGCCACGCTGCCTCATTACTACTGACATATCACCCTGCTTGATAGGTTTGTGCTTCATTAAGAGTTTGCGCTACACCTTCGTTACGCAGATTGAAGATCGCCTGATCGCTCCTTTTACTAATGTATTTGCAAATATATTTAATAGCCGAGCAGAGTTTCAGGTTTCTACATTAATGTGGGCATTAAATATTTTACATAGAATGGGTGAATACGGCACAACCCAGCTATTATCAAAAGTTTGGACCACCCCACTGCGAGTCTGAATCGTAACACTTCTACCACCATCTTCGGGTGCTCTTCGTCTGTATAAAAGGTAACCCTTATCATTGTGCACTGTATCCTTTAGCAGCTCTCGGGGGAATTTTTTTGTACATTTTCCATTTTTCATGCAAGGCGATGCTGTATTGCGTGCCCCACAGGGACCATGAACCATGTTTCTGACTACGGTATCTTGCAAATCCTTATTTTGTTCTGGATCCGGAATCTCGGTGCTTATAATGTTATCTATTTGGTTGGGACGCAGATTTTTTTGCAACCAAATAAGAATGTGCACATGTGGCTGTCCTCGTTTCTGCCATTCAATGGAATACATGTGGCACTGGACGTTTCCAAATACTTCTCCCTTTGTAATAACATTCACTAGTTTTTGGACCTTTAAACGAAATACGCGGGAAACTAAGTCATGTCGGTCAGTAGCTCTTTGCCCGGGCATAAACTCTTATGTTATTTCCTTCTATGAGGGATTGCAGGTGAAAGTCACGAATAGGTCAGGCCTGCCGTAAGTGCGCACATAGACGAAAGCGTCTTGTGTGTATTCATGCAGATAGCGGGGGCTGTTCACAAAAGTAGAGGGAAGAATAACCATTCTGCATAAATTGTTGGGGTTTATATTACCAACCATGCTAATCACATCTTGCAGGTGAATATAATTTTCAGCTCGCAGTTTTTTCTGGTTTAAAGAAATGTGACGAATACGTTCGCTCTCTACTTTGATGTACATATCTACTAATAATTGGTGAAAGAACTGTCTTGAGCGTGGAAGGAGGTTAAAGTCATTTTCTTGAAGCATCATGTGATAGGTATAAAAATCCATGCATGAAACATTTTATTGGGAACTGGCTGTTTTGTAGTGGGATTAATGAGTGGAATATAAAAATGTTATCCCGACTGGCCCTTGCTAAAAATTAATGGGTATTGCAAAGCATCATAAAACTTATGAGTATCAGCTACGCGTGTAAGTGTATTATCGTGTGCTCGTAACACTATGTCTCGTGAAGAGAACTGGTCGCCACTCACCAGGACAGCAAACTTCATTAATTGGTGCATTATAGAGTCTCTCGTGTTCGCCACGTGTAGTTCGATCTGCATGGATGACAACCTTATAATCTTCTTGAGGCCAGTTCTCGATTGCGGTTTTAAAGGTATTCATCAAAAGTTGTGGTTATGTAATATTCTTTGAATTTTTAATACTGTATCTCTTTCAACTCCTTGAATGTATAGGCAACGACGGCTTACTTCATTTTCTTCATCACCCATAAAATAAACTTGCAAGAAATTTATGCTGTTCTCTCTTTGTTGAAAAAAGTGAACCAATTTTATGATATATCTGACCTTGTAAGGTAAAGGTTGGCGAAAATCCGGGCATTCTTATCTCCTTATCTACTCCAAAGATGTCATTTGAAAGCATGAGCTTATCTTTCTAATTCTATTTAAAAAGCTCCGTGATTCATTTGTATCATATAAATATAGAGTTTTCAGAGGTTGTTCTGGTTCATCAAGTAAAGGAAGGGAAACTTTACCATTAGAACAACACATCCCTGCGGTCTCATCTTTCCATTTTAAAGCATCACAAAACTGGCATTTTTTATTCATAAAACCAACAACATTTAAAGTATGATTTATGTCATCAATTAAAGGATAGTATTCAAATCCATAATTATTAAATACGGACCAACTGTTAAGCATAAAAGTTTGTCGGCGTTCGGTTTGCATTTCTGCATAAACGATTCTTCTCGCCTGCGAATGTTGTGTAGTTTCTGTTACTCTAATGGCTGCCTAGCCGCTGGGCATGTTCTTCTAAACGAATCTGCATTTGAAGGAGCGTCTCAGTAGCTCTCAAAGTTCTCTAGCGTTCATCTTGCTCATCTAAATGGAGCTGCGTTTGATGAGGCGTCTCAGTTACTCTCAAAGCAGCTTGGTGTTCAGCTTGTACATTTAAACGGATCTGCGTTTGAAGGATTGTATCAGTAGCTCTCAGAGCTATCTGGCGTTTGGATTGTTCCTCCAAACGCAATTGTGTTTGAAGGGGCTTCTCAGCTGCTCTCATAGAAGCCTGGTGGGTGGTTTGGTCCTCCAGTCTTTCCTGGCTTTGAGAAGGTGTCTCATCAGCTCTCAAAGCAGCTTGTTGCTCCGCTTGTTCTTGCCTCCTTAATTCGGCATGAACGGAGGATTCTTGGGATCGAGCAATTTTAGCTGCCCGGGTTCACGATGAGCTCCTGGATAAGTTAGAATTACGTTTGCGAGGAATTTCAAAAAAGAAAAAGAAAAAAACTTTTTTTAATTAAAAAAAGATACCTAACTTAGAAATTAAAACAAATAAACTATTGCCTTAAAGGTAAAAAAATATAATTAGAAGTAAGATAACTAACCTAAAAATAATAAATTATAAACTATCGTTCAAGGAAAAAAAAGGAGCAAAATAAACTGAAAACGTAAAACAATTACAATATTATTAAAATAGAACTAAACACAGATGAATAAAAGGTAACTAATCAATAGTTTGTAAACAAATGATTCGCAAACATGTATTGTTATTTCCCATCGATACGGTCCCCCAACTCCCTTTCTCCAAACTTCACAATTATGAGTTTTAAATAGCCATAGATAATACAAAACAATACCACGTTTTAAAATGTGCTCAGCTCCATCTATCGGATTTTGGGAGTAATGAAATCATAGTACATTAAATAGTACAAATCGATACCGTGCCATCTATCGAGTTGTTATAGTACTAAACGTTAAAGACACTTAATTAAAAATAATGTTTTTATTTGAGTTCATCACAGTATAATACCAAACTTCTTACGACAATTTTGTCATTTACCATAACGGGGTGAGCAGACAGAGCTTAATTAGTCGAATGTAATTATTTTTAATCATTTTAAGATAGATGTGCCTAAAATAACTTGGGAACCGATTTTTACTAATCATTTTAAGATAGATGTACCTAAAATAATTTGGGAACCGATTTTTACTAATCATTTTAAGATAGATGTGTCTAAAATAACTCGAGAACAGCTTTTAATTCGGGATATCAGATTTTCTTCTGGGATACCGCAGGTCCCTTTTTCTGTACTCCAGGCATCATGCTGCAATCCATATTAATATCAGTAGGCCAAGTTGTTATGCCGGACAACCGTCTAAATTTTTTTTTCTATCCCTCGGGAACAGTACTTTTTTTCTGGATGAAAAGTACCCTATGTCCTTTTTTCCATCCCTCAGGAACAGTACTTTTTCTGGATGAAAAGTACCCTATGTCCTTTTCTGTACCCATGACAACGTGTATGCAAAATTTCATGATGATCGGTCGAGTAGTTTAGGCGTGAAAGCCTAACAAACAAGCAAACAATCAAACTCACATTCGCATTTATAATATTAGTAAGGATAGCTGTTGAAATAAGACAAAACAATGAACAATTAATCACTCGCCAAAGACTTGTGTGCACTTTATTGTAATATGTTAATCCTAGATACTGTCATGATTGTTTTTTATTCCTATATGATGTTGTTTACCCTTCTTGCTACCTTTGCTATGCTTAAATAATATGTATCAACAAACTAATAAATTAGCTCTTACGATATAATTATTCTTTGAATTACTACAATAACACACGATGAACCCGTACTTATATAATATTTAATTGAAATCATGCTATGCCATTAAATAATTAGAATGTGCTAACACTTACATTAGGGTTTGTCTCACTATCTGATGCCTCTTTATCTGCAAATGGGATACATTTCTCCCCACGGTCTTCAAACAATTCATTTTCAGATTCATTAATATATTCAAAACTCAATTTTCTTTTAACGCGCATTGTAAATGGCTCATCAACCTTTTCCGCCATATTGCCAAAACTGTTACATAGCATGCTTTACCTGAAATACTTGTATTAATACAGAAAAAATAAAAAACATATTTTGAACATAGACCTGCTATCTGTGAGTAATTCATGTAATTAAATAGTCGAATGCTTGGAGCAACCTAGTAGGCATATGGAACAAGTTAAATTTGTGACATAGCACATTATTGCCCCAAACCCCTCGAATATAAATTATTTTTAATAATGTTAGTAACTTCATAATTTTTGTAACAATAGATTATTTCCCATCATGAATATATAAATAATGTTTTCAATGTTTGGTCATTTCCTATCGGGAATATACTTTGATTAATGTTAGTAAATTCATTATATTTAGAACATTGGGTTATTTCCTACCAGGAAAATCTAGTCATAATATTTGCAATGTAGGTTATTTCATATCGGGAATACACTTTAATTGATGTTAGTAAAGTCATCATGCTTTGAATATGTCCCATCAGTAATATATTCAGATAGTTGTTTGTAGATTTATATTCTTTGGAACATTTTGTAATTTCCTTGTTTCGAGACGGAACATATTAGTTAAATATTGGCATGTTAAAATAGTCGAAAATGTTATACATTACTATGACCATCTTTTCCAAAAATATAAGTTTTTATGTATAGTGCAAATTTTGTAATTTGCTTCACGAGAAATTATAAATTGGAAAGATGTAGCTTCCTTGTTTTGCTGCTACCTTATATTTCAGATAGGGCAATGACTTTATTATAAATAATACAAATTTAAGTCAGGTACATCTTATTTAAATAAGGAAGCAGTTCTTTCCCTTGTGTTTCATACTCGCTTATAGATTATTTTTTTTGTTATTCTTGTTGCTACCACTCTTGGTTTCAAACTACAGTATATTTATTGATTTTTATTTTTATTTATCATTAAACTATATTTATTTAACAGTTGTAAAACTTGTAGTTTTTTCTTAGCAGGGTTCCTCCTGTTTGTTTTTCAAACATGCCCTTGCACCGATTCCGATGTTTTTAGTTGTTGGATGTTGCCTTTCCTTTTACGGTTTTTGTAAAGGTGGCGCTTCAACACACTCGAATACACCCTACCTTAAGGCATGCCTGGTAAATTATAAAATTAATAAAAGTATTCCCAAGCAACACTTGAAAAGAATAAACTATCACTTAAATTGTGATTCAGAAAATAACTACCTATGTATTTAGATAAATAATAAGAGGTTTTTAAATTTTTCAACAGGTTAAAAAATTTTAAAAATCTTAAAATGTTGATTCAAACATATATAAATCTGCTGTTACCTTTTTACAAATAACAAAATGAATATATTTTTGTGAGGTAGAAATAATAATGTTCAGCTTGGTACAAAAATATATTATTATTTGTTCTGTCTTATGACAGGTCCATTCATGTTGTCAGTGAACTTATACAGACAATGCGCCCTGTCCTATTTCTCCTCCTCCAGCTCCCCGAATATATATTAAACACTATAGATATTATAACAACACAATGCCTCAAACTACTCTATGACTCAGATAACACACTGTTTTGTAACATATTTAATTGTTACACTGTTCTATTGTTAAATCTAACCTAATATTATTCACTACATTAAGAACTTTCTATTATATCAAAATTCTTAAATATTGTTAATTGTTAATATTGAAATATTAACTTACCCAGTCTACACCTTTCTACCCGACTCATCCTTCACCGAACACGATCGAGGCCAACACACAACCAACTCGGACGAGATACCATTTTCAACTATCTCACCGGCCCTGACAATGTCAACACGCATAAGATGGCCGGTTTAAGCAGTAATATGGCGGGCAGCACATTGTAAGATAAAAAAAGAGATTATTGTGATATTTTATTAACTATTAAATACACACATATATATATATATTTATTTATTGAAATATTATATTTTTATTTGTGTCAACGATACACGGTGCAGCCGAAATAAAGATATAAATAAACAGCCAACATGGAGCGTTTGTTATTGTGAATTAGAATCTTGACCAGCTAAGGTCAGAAACTGTATACAATTTTTGAAAGCTACAATGGTTGCCATGTTAAAGTAAATATTGGTGTTAAATCATTAATAAATTATATTAGAAGTGTGTTAAATACTTAAAAATGAATCAGCCTTCCCCCACTCTTCTCCCCTCAAGTAAAATGGGACTTTTTTTTAACATGTAATTAAAATCAATGCATTATTTATTCGGCTGATTTATATGATAGCATTATGCTACTGAAAGTACGAGGTAATTATTGGTTAATAGGTATGCTATGTGATTGTAGTAAATTTCAGCTTACGGCCATATTCTGGTTTCCTTTCACGTTCGCTCGATTCGTTCGCGGTCTTGACCGTGTTCGAAGTAGAAAGTATATTCAAAGGTAAACAAAGTAGTTTGATGGGTTTTTTCACCTAAGAATACTTCAAAACGTAGTCATCAACCTAATGTGCTTGAAAATGCCCCTAAACGGGCTAAAATCATTCCAGAATTAACATACGATGGAGTCGGTGAATGTGTTGTGAACGTGAAGGCTACTTCGAGTGGGGACATTTCACCTGGTGCACAGACAAATTGTATACCCAGACTCTGAACCTCCAGGCTAAAATAGTTGCTCTCCTTTTGGCAGCTTGAGTCCTTCACCACTAGGATTGCTCTGGTTAGTCCTATCATCGCCCAGCAATGACACTAGCGAAGCCCAGTGTTAAAGAACTCAAGTTGGCAAATGGAGTGCAGTGAAACCCCTGTAAGGTTGAGAGTCTGTTTATTACTTGTTTGTGATCTAGTGATATAAGTGTTTGTATTAATGATGGCCCTATACAACAACAAAAAATCTTATAAACCAAGTATGATAAATAGCAAAAAAAGAAGTTTTAGCAGTGGCTAGTATGAAAAATGTAAATTCAGAGGATATTTAAAGGAAATTAATGTAATGTTTTGTTTTTCCTGTTGCCATTTTGAACCTAGCTCTGGCAATGCTGATCCTACTCTTGTAAAGAATGGTTATAGCAACAGGGGATTTTTAGTTGTTTCAAAATTGGAAGTGAATGCCATTTATTATTCATTACAAAATTTAAAAAAACTTTTATCAACCAAACAGAGCGGCACTGTTGCTTCCATGCTATGTGATAAGCATAAAACAGATACAGTAACGCAATTGATCAGCTGTAGCTATGTTGCCAAGGGTTGCCCTGGTATGGCCAAGACAAGATATTGTTCTTAGTGAAAATATCTATGAAAATGATTCAGTAAAAAACAAGGCCAACATTTTTAAGATTTTAAATATCGTAAATATAGAAAGTGAATCATATAGAGAGTGTTTAAATAGTTGGCCTATGCGTGTGACTTACTCATCGAAGCTGTCGCATAATGAGCTTCTTGATGTAGGGACCAATATGTAGCGACTCATGTGGTAGAGTATGTTAGGAATTCAACAGTTTTAAATGAAGCACAGATGACCGTTTGCATTAGGTATGTAACACAAATTATATAGAATAACGCTTGACGTTACAAACGAAAAACAAAGGATTCCCCACGTAATGGTGGCAAAACTTATAGTATTCAAATTAAAGCTCTAGTCTGGCTCCACGAAAGGGAACCAATTGTGACGTTCCCTAAAGACGCCACGCGGATGGATACATGTTAGAGCGTTAGCTAATGCTCGCTATGATGATTTGATAGGATACACATAAAACAGCCCCAGGTCACAAAGCCATTAATTGTGGCATTACGTGGACCTACGCCCCGCGGTGAGTAGCAACTTGTGATGTCACATAATTGCGTCCTAATCTATCCTCGTGGAAGCGAGATATTAAATAACTGATTTTGAACTTGTGGATATTATCTTAAATTATCAATAAAATATTTCATTTACTAATCTTTCTTTATTTTGAATTGATAGTCACCAATTAATGGCACCATTTAATTGCGTGCTACGTGCGAACATCTCTCAGAGTGACCACTCCAGACCATCCTTACGCCCAAGGAAGAGAAGATGCCTCTCTTCATGCTTTGTTCAACAGCCATGCACAAGGACAGGGTGGGATTCATAAGCCTTCTCGCAGATTCGATTCAAAGAAGCTTCATTTACAAACAACATTATAGATTACTCTACGCATCTTGGAAAAGTTAAACAAAGACTTCTAGCATTGCACAAGGGATATAGAGATGCGTAGAATGTTTTTTAAATCAGAATAAAATAAAAAGTTTTAATAGATTGATATAATTATATACTCAAAGAATAAAATATATTTAAAATTAGAACAAATAAAGCCAAGCAAATAAGAATCACTACAAACCTTTATTGGTTTTGTCTATTTATCAAAACTAAATGTGAAGTAGTTGTCAAATAGAGCTTACGATCACTGTATTACTTTATGATTGAATCCTAAAAAATGTGTCGCAGAGTCGTATAATGGTGTATCAGTGATGTCAGGCTGAATTAATGGACTCCAAAACTTATTTAAACACACGGTTTATAATTTTTGCGTTTGCATTGCTATGTACGTCTTTTAAATTTAATTTTGGTAGATGTATCGTCTATAGTGGGCATTGTAAGTTACACATTTGGTTTACAGGAGGCAATTTATGCCTTTAAATCTATGTTTGTTTTGCATCATCAAAAGTTTATTGACACCCAAAAGGATCCTTTTCATTGGAAGCGAGCATTGGAAAGACCTCTTCAAATTTACACGTACAGAATACAAATAAAAGGGCGTTATTTACTTTTTTAAACATTTTGCTTCAAATAAAGCAGTACTAGAGTGCTTTTCCAAATCATCTAGCAATAAAGAAACAACAGAGTGCAGGGGATTACTAAACCAGTTTTGTAAATCTTATATTATGTTTATTTTGAAGATATTTTAAACTCAGTAATAACTACACTGAAAGAAAAATGATTTGACGAATTAATTCATTTCATACGGATGGTAACTTATGAAAAACCAAAATACTATGATATACTAGATCAATAAAAATCCAGGAAAACACCACCGCCTCTTAAAATTATGAATGATTATATTATAACATCAATATTATCAGGAAAATTAAGGGGGCACAATACACTCGCTGTAGAAAAATGTAAACAAAGTATATTAGAGATAATTGCCAATATGGTTGGTGAATGCGAACGTTGATTCACTAAAAATGACTTTGTAAGTAATGCCATAAGTGCTTGTTACCCTGATAGAGAAATGATTCTAAATGACAAGTCATTAAAAAAATGTGCTTAGATAAGAACACCTTTGTAAATTAAAAACAATCACTTAGAACATATTTTAACAACCTGAAAAACTTCTTTCACAAGCTGCTGAATAAATAGGTAGCATTAACAAGAGTATTAGAAGTCTGCAGAGCTTAGGAAAAACTTCTTCTACTTTTTTAGGTTGTTAAAATATGTTCTAACTGATTGTTTTTAATTTACAAAGGTATTCTTATATGAGCACATTTTTTTTAATGACTTGTCATTTAGAATCATTTCTCTATCAGGGTAACAAGCACTTATGGCATTACTTACAAAGTCATTTTTAGTGAATCAACGTTCGCATTCACCAACCATATTGGCAATTATCTCTAATATACTTTGTTTACCATATTCTCAATAGAAAGGGAGTTAAGTGAACGACTGGTTGATGATCCAACGGAAGTTGTACGAAAACTTTCAGATATTAGAAATTATAGAATTTTAAAAAAATATCAGCTTCCAACTGATATTCATAATGCTATATTTTGCCTTTATTTAAACGTAAAATAATTATCAAGTAGTCTTTTCATTAAGTCGGTTTTTTTAAAAGAATTTCCTAATACTGACCTTCTGTCATTTCGATTTGCCTCCATTAGTGCCACAGGTAACAAGAACACAAGTCAACCGTTTTAACTGAATATGTTAACGGCAATGTGTGTAAGCCAGGCATTCTATAAACTGCCTAGGCTTTCTATATTATCCCTAAGTGGTTTTATCAAAATATGAAATAAATTAGTTTTGCTGTTGTATTTTATACTTTTCGTAGGAAATTTATAAAATAGCCATTCATCATATATCACCGAGAAAAATAGCTAACCTAACCTTACCTAACTAATCTATTCTAAAATAACCTAACCTGACCAACTTAAATCCTAGGAATTAGGTGAACCTGCAAGAAAGAGGTGCAAGACTTACATAGAACTGGATAAAATAATTGCTAACATATTCAGGGACTTCAAAAAGACAAAGAGCTTGAAAATAAGTATGAAATACAACAGAAAAACTCGTTTATTTCATACCTAGCCAAAACTATTCCGGCATTATAGAGAACGCCTGAATTTCACACATTGCTGGTGCCATATACAATCCTATCATGCATGAAGGATCTATAAGAGTTAACGATATCGACAGATTGTTATCAATATTCAAACCAAGGTGTATATTCAAGTTTACATATTTTAGATTTGGGCTAGTATTTTGTAACGGTACATGCAGGGATTTGTACCCCCCACCCCCTAAAAAAAGTTTTTGATCCAAAACTACCACTGATTGGAAGGTATAAAACGTGTTTTGTATTAAACCTATAACAACAATATTAAATTCGGTCGGCTATATCTCTCTGGCGGGCTCCCGCCATGGAGTTTTTTTTATATGTATATAGAGTATAATATTATACTATTTTCTTGCTGGTTGTAACAACGATATACGAAATGTATTGAATGAGTAATTTATACACACAATTAGATTAAGTCGCATTAAATTTACTCAAAGAATATTCCAGATCTGAAAATCTCATAATTGACCTGATCTGGCGTTTTTCCATATGGCTATGCACTACTGTTACGGGCTCTTTTTTTTTTACCACATCTTACTACCCGTTTGGGTTATACGCCTATGTACTAATTACACTAATGGCTTAGATATGAATAAGGTTTTAATTGATAG
>CABFOV010007616.1:16099-27489 GCA_902141375.1 Timema poppense
CACATTTGCTTGGATGGAGAGTGGAAAATCATTTAGGAAGAACCACTCTCAGTGCACCCGATCTCCCCATTTTCGACAGTCTAGTCTAACAAGATAGTGGCGCGTTAGACCACGCTCACCGAAGTTGGTTACAGATTTTGTTAATACATATTTGATTCTGTTAGTTATAGATACGAAAGTAATTAGTAATTCCTATTTATTTGTGTTTTTATTAAGCCGTACTTAAATGTAGATTACTATCAAAGAAGAACAAGTAATACTAATTCCAGTATTAGTAAAAATAATGTTAGATAATTAATTCATGTGTCTCACAAACTTATACGTGATGGTATCAGTTTTGATAGTTGAAATAAAGTCAATTAAGCTTTGGGGACTGGTGACGTTGCATTTTCACAACAGTTGTAATTTTTTCAAAAATACTTTTGAAAATTAATGGTAATTAGGTCGAATACCCTCCAAGTATTCCTTCATTAGTTCCTGCTGCGTAGTGTTATGTTCTCAAACGTTAAAAAAAAAGTTTATTTTCTGAGAAACGGGAGTTTTAACTAACGCTATTCAGAAATGTTGTGAATACGCATTGGTGCCAGTCGCGATGTCATATGTCTGACTCATTGCTGCCGTTTGTTTACATTGCATAGTTTGTGAAAGTTCTATCTATCTTGTCTGAAAGTTATATCACGTGGCTTTAGTTTGCTGTAGTTGTTATTCACGCGCAGTTGCTATTATACATAAAAATACAGATCTAAGGAAGGAACATGAGTAAGAAAATGATTTTAATGCTATATTTTTGTAACAGTTTAACGTTATTGGGATATTCTTTTTTTAAATAAAATTTACAAAACTATAATATCATTTAGATATTTATTTAATAATATTTCTTCAATTATAATAGTATGGATTAAACTATTTGTTTATTATTATTATTATTTAGAACATTCTAGGATATCGCAAAAATGCAACGGCACCAGTTCTGGTGCTATTTTGTTTTAGTGCCAACCCCCGAAGATTATGTGAAAAATGACAACCTGAACACGTGAAAGATCCTGGGTTCAATCCTAGTGTTCAGATTGTCATTTTTCATTTGAATTATTTTAAATATTTAGCAGAAATTATTTTAAAACTAACCTTCTTTGCGTAGTTTTTCTTACACAGTATTGTATTATATTAGCACCGCGTCTTACTACCCGTTCGGGCTATACGCATTTACGCTCATGTGTGTAGGGTGATTGTGAGATGAAATGGAGGACTTACAGTTTTAACGTGGGATCCGAACCACGGTGGAGGCCTGGCATTCCTCACATTCACAAGATGTCTTATCAGAGGTGAAGGAAGGGTTTGGAAATCAGATAAATCTGTGCCGGGACCGAGGATTGAACCCCGGCCGCCAGCACAGAAGTCTGACACCTTACCCCTAGACCACCAGGTCACCTCACTGTATTGTATAAAATTGATTAATTTACTGTTATTTTTATCTTATAACTTTGATTAAACTAAATTTTAATAAACCATCTGATTAAATACATTTAAAAAACTAGATACCACCATTAAACTATGTCAACAAGATATGTTTTCATCATTAGTTTGGAGTCCACCAGTTAATGAAGAGGTTTGGAATAAAGAAAAGTGCTGGTTTTTGTTTAAATACACAATACACTTACTGTTACATTGATTTTCAATAATAATACTATAATTTACATATGTCATGTATAAGGATGTATTAATTTTTAATAATTATTATTAATTATATCTAAAAAAATCTCACTTGTACTTGAGAAATTACTTGTGATTAAAAGTGAGAAAATATTAAAAGTATTGCAAATTATTGTTCTCTTATATTTTAAGGTCGTATTAAAGCCACAAGATGGTTGTGATTGTGATTTTTCAGCCACAGCTTATTGTCAAGTATGGGTACTATGTGGAGATTCATCATGTGGTCACAGAGGACGGCTTTATTCTTGAGCTACACAGAATTCCGGGAAGTCCAAGAAATCCCCCAGCGCAGGGCAAGTCAGTATTTTTACTGGAGCACGGCTTGCTCTGTTCGTCCGCTGATTGGCTTTTACAGGGTCCAGGAAAATCTCTTGGTTAGTAAATAACATTTACTTCTCAACACAAGTCTGTGTTCAACTAGAACGTGCTGTATCACCAGTAAGAATTATCATATCCTAATTAACCTTCGGGGACTTGCGTTAAAAATACCTTGAAGACTGGCGCCGTTGCATTTTTGTAACATTTTATAATGTTATAAATAAATAGATTTGCCCACGGCTTCACTCATATCTTTGAAACTAAACATTAATTATAAATACTCTTTATTCCCGATCCCGTGGGAATTTCGAAAAATCCGGCCTTATTCCTTGTTTTCATCATAAAGGGAACCTCTTTGCAAAATTTCAGCTTTCTAGGTCCAAGGGCTTGGGCTGGGCGTTGATGAGTCAGGACTTTTCTTTTTATAAATATAGATAATCAAAAACACATACTTTAATACATAATATTATTATTACTGAAGCAATATTATTAAATACATATTTGAATATTGAAAAAAAGAAAATTACAATTATGTTAAACTAGTACTAAAACATAGCTTATTATTAAAAAAATATAGCTAAATCGTATAATGCATTATTTAAATTTTACAATATTACGAAATTACTACATTACATCACTACTGTATTATTTAATTTTAAACATTCGGGGGCAATAATCCAGACGTATGACATCACGTCTGACGCAGTTGCATAGTCACTATATTCCTGCATGGTGCCAGTTAAAACTCCCTTATCTCAGAAAATAAATTTATTTTAAATGTTTGATGAAATTACGCAGCAGGAACTAATAAATTAAGGAATACTTGGAGGTGATCCAACCTAATTATCTTTAATTAAAAGAATAATAACGCAGCTGTTGCGAAAATGCACGGCTTGTGCCCCAGATGGGTAGTAAGAAGACACATTTAGTTTTTATACCATCATACTGATGCGGGTACATTTCTCCCCCTATCCCACTCTACAAATGATTACTCTATTGTTTTCTTGTTTCACTCCTCCTCCTACCACTCATCTAGTGTAAGCATGTGAGTGTTTCAGACGTGTAAAAAAGACAAAAACCGTAAGTACACTTTGTGGCAGGAAATCATGTTTTTTTTATCGCCGCGTCTTACTAACCCTTGAGGCTTGTACGTATAAATGTGATAATTAGGCTACTTAAATGGAGTAGGGATGAGAAAGGATGCATTTTAGAGGTAATTTAACAGTACTTGCTTGGAAGGACAGTAAGAAACCATTCGTTGAAAAACCCTTCAAAACCCAAGCGGTATTCGAACCTCTATCTCCCCCATCATGAACATACCAGTCTAACCTGATGGTGACGCCTTATACTATTCGACCTCTGAAGCGAGTTTTTAGTAATGCATTAACTTATCTACATCCAAAGCAATAACACGATACCCATTTATTTTGGATGCGCTTTGCTTTTTATAATATATAGTCACAAATGAATATTATTTAGAAGTATATTTTTTCCGTTTAAATTTATTTGAGGTATTTAACTTGCACTTTATGCACAAAATGACTATATCAGTACACAACTTACAATCAAACTTATATATAGAACATACAGAACACTCATTCCCCTGTAAACCCCGGGAATTTTCCATCCTATCCTTCTATGCAGGTAGTGGTTCATCTGTACAAACATTCTTTGTTTACATAACCTGAGAAACCACGATTTGTGTAAAGCTGTATATTGGTAAATAAAATATTTATATTTGTTTAAAAATAACATCAGCTTAATCGTTACTTAATTATTTTGATGCAATGAATAGATAGATATCTAGGAAGGCTGATTGTTTTATAAAGTTCTCATTAGCGCTTAAGGCTGGAAAATTAATTTTTTTATTCAAATTACACAGCGAAAACTAAATATGCAAGTAAAATTGATAGCCTTTGACGCGTAAACTTTTAAATAAAAAGCGAGTAAGTGATTGCTATATAGATCCATTCCCAATAACAAAGTTTATATTGATTGGTTGGTTGATTGGTCAATACGTCTAAGACATGAAATAAACTGCTGAGGACTGGGGGAGATCAAGGTTCGTATCCTGGTCGAGTGTAGTGCGGGTAACTTTCCACTCATACTCCAAGCAAGTTTGGGTAAATTTCTTCTAGACGGAAGCTCGAGATTCAAATCTTTGTCGAATGAATTGGGGGATAGTTTACCTTTCAAGAGAGGGAGGAAATAAACTCGTAATGATAAAAAAGCAATGAAGTTACACTTCCTCTAATTTTGGCTTGAGGTTTAAGTGGCCAATTTGTTTTGGATAAATGTTATTTATTATGTCAACAAAATATAGTTTCGAACATCAAATGATATTTTAAATTGTATTTAATATTATTTATGAATTTTTGTAAAAGTTTAGTTGGCTGACGCACTTATTTTGTGTAGAGCCAGACTGTCGAGGACGGGGAGAGTTCGAGGTTCGAATCTCATTTGGGTAAACTAGAGGTGTTTTCCATTCTCCCTCTACGCAAATGCAGGCTCAAACATCCCAATCCTAACCCATTAGCATAAATAGTACTTAAGCGTGTAACCCGCACGGGTAGTAAGACGCTGTGCTAAAATATGTCGAGTTCGTGTGCATTTGTATTTTCAATTTTACAATAATTATTAACTATCCACCCATATAGCAGGCTAATAGAGTCCCCCCCCCCTTTAATATCTAATCTCTACCACTAGTAGAGTAAGAATGTTTCTCAACTACTATAAGTACACGGTCAAATGACCTCAAACAGGGTGAACGTGCTGATTGATGTACTCACAGGAATCTCAAAGTTGCAGAAGTTATTGTTATACCTACCCAATTTTCACTCCGGTGCAAGTGGGCATGTCATCTAAATGTCAGGCTCCTCTATTTCTGGTGGAAAAACTTGGAAGTCTAAGTGCATTTCCATTAATATACTCTTTTTATTCCTACCCTAAATAAAGTAAACCAATAAATAACTTGCGACCTGCATCATTTGCCCTTGAGTTATATTGGGTCTCAGTTAACCTCTGTTATAGTATTGGGTAAGCACTTAGATAATATATAATTGTAAGTACGACACTTTAGCTCAGTTGATAGTGTGTTTGCCTACTAAGCAAGAGGTCCTAGGTTCGATTCGATTCACTGGTCAAAACTTCTTTGAAATCACCTGTATCCGGTCACTTTATGTAAGAGTTGGATTACTTTATTAGTTTTAAGAAGGCTCTACATTTTACTATTAACTAATGTAATTTCTGTGGCGTAGTTGCTACTGTCTAGTTTCATGTTGAGATAAAATGCCGAGGACGGGGTAGCTTGAGGTTCGAATTTTTACCCAATTGTGGGTTCAAATATCCCAATTGCTAATCCATTAGCGTAATTAGCACTTAAGCGCATAACCCTAACGGGTAGTAAGATGCTGTGTTAAAATGTGTCAATTTCATGTGATCTATAAATAATATGTGTGCTATATCACGTTTAAGTTTCCATTTTAGAAATAGGTTTTGGTCATATTTATGGGTAGTTTGGAGTTTGATCCCACAGCAAGTTTTTTTTTTTGTAAATTTTCATAAATCGTTTTCTATTTCCAACCCTGAAAGATTGAGATACATTCTCTTAGTACATCTAATTTATTCAGCCTTACTTCTTTCTTGTGATAAATATTAGACATGTAGAAAGATTGGAGGCTCTCTGTGTGCATTGTAAATGGACATTATAAGGTTGAATAAATATTCAGAGTAGGCAAAACAAATCCATACCATAGTAATATTATAGATTCCTTCATCAGCGTTGAGCGTATTAAGGGAGGTTTTTCTAATAGACTTTCCATTCTCCTTCCTTGCAAAATGTGTGTGCACTTTCTCTAATTTTGGCTTGAGGTTTAAATGCCTAATTGGTTTTTTGTGAATGTAATTTATTATGTCAACAAAATATAATTTCGAGCATTAAATGATATTTAAAATTGTATTTTATATTATTTAAGAATTCATATAAAAGTTATATATTATTTCATCAAAATATAATTGCAAAAATTAAATTTCTCTGTTGTTTATGTGGCTAATTTATTCTGTGTAAATGTTATTTATTATGTCACAAAATGACGTAGTTGGCTGACGCGTTTGTTTCGTGTAGAGCCAGACTGTCGAGGATGGGAGGAGTTCGAGATTCGAATCTCAGTCAGTTAAACAAGAGGTGTTTCCCACTCCCCCTCTACGCAAATGCGGATTTACTTTCTCTAAATCCAAACTTCCCAACTATCAATCCGTTAGCGTAATTAGTATTAATTGTATAAACCAAACGGGTAGTAAGAAGTGGTGCTAAAATTTGATATTTACCTGTCTGTGTTCTTTAATGTTTTATTCTGGCAAAGTTGTCACGTATATATTGCCAGAACCTTTCTGTCTTTGAAACTCCAACAACAGGTTCTAGGGATATAACGAGTTCGCGCAATTTGAAACACCTTATTGAGGTTCTAATCTATGTTGGAGTGAGTTTGGGGATTTGAATACCAGCCTAGGTGTACTCTTGGTAGTTCTCACTAAATGGTTTCCCAATCTCCCTCCACGTATAGGCTGTAACATTTCCTTGCTACCCCCTCTACACAAATGTGGATTCAACCTTCCCAATTCCTAATCCATTCACGTAATATATACTTAGGCGTATAACACTAATGTGTAGTAAGACGCGGCTCTAAATACCTATAAGCTTAACTTCATGCCTATTAACAGGGGAGCTAGGGGATTGAATACTAGTCAATCGTATCGCTCTGCCTTCACACATGTGCAGGTACACTTTATATCTTGCTCAGCCATGTTATTACTTATGAATTTATGTAGTTATATATTATTTCATCAAAATATATTTATGGACATTAAATTCAAGTTACTCAATTCAATATTACTTATGAATTAATGAAATATTTATATATTATTTCGACAAAATAGAGAAGAGAACACTAAAATAAAACTTTTTTCTGTTGTTATAAGTGGCTCAAGAAATAAAATGGTAGTTTCTTTTTTTCTACTTTATCCTTGGGTAGCAATCTACCATCACAATTTATAAATAAAAATGCATTTTATAAAAAAATTGTATTTACGCATTGATGGTCGCATGGTCTAAGGCGTCGTTATACTAGACGGCTGATGGCAGAGGGATCACCGTTTGATTCCCTTTCTGAGATCGATTTTCAAATTCGGATACGCATTATACCTGGTCTAGGAAAATCCGGTAGACCAGCAAAACCCCTTTTTCCACTCTCGCAAATAGGGGTGCACTCGGAAGAAAGTACGACTGTTCTAACATACATTAGCTGTGCTAAAGATATAGAGGCTCGTATACCAGTGTGCACACCGTTTAAATGTCAGGCTCATTTAATTCTGGCTGGGGGGATGTTGAAATCGAATCCCTGCGATGTAAACTGTTGGTAGTTCTCCCTCCGGAACATTTTCTTAATCATCCCTACCGCACGTTTAGCCAGAAAAGGGTGTGTGTAGCCCCCGCAGTGGAGTGAGAAGAGGGTGGGGAGGGGTTACGACACCGGGAAACCCCATTACCTTGGGGAAGAAGGGAGGGAAGTGAAAGGTGTCTTAAGGCTGCATTTCTCACACTCTTCGCTAAGCGGCCGTCTGGAAAGGTTTGTACTCCCTCCCTAGTCAACGATACTGAAGAAGGAGCGTCCAACGCCGTAGACTGCATGGCAATTAACTCCCACACAAATAAATAAATTAAATAAACTCCATCGCCCATCCCAATCCTTCCCAGACATAAAATACCAATGAGCACACATAAAAAACAAGTTTCGACCAGAACAAACAAGTTTGGACAAAAATAAATAAGTTTAAGTTTGGAACACTGGAAAGGACACTGGGGAGGGGGAAAGCCAACAGCCAATCAGAGAGTCACACTACACACTTTCTCCACGCCGAGGTCAACGGTTAAAGGTCAAACTGGGGTGATATGTCCACCTAGGTAGTTATGTTTGTGTTTAATCTAATTCATTATTGTGGTGACCTGATGGCCTAGGGGCAAGGTGTCAGATTTCTGTGCTGGGGGTGCGGAGTTCAATCCTTGGTCTCAGCATAGAATTATCTGATTACCAAACCTTTCCTTAACCTCTGACAAGATGCGTATCAATCACAACTTGTGAATGTGTGAAATGCCATGCCTCCACCATGGTTCGGATTCCACGTTAAACTTAAGGTCCTCCATTTCATCTCACAATCATCCTAACATTACACATTAACGTAAGTGCGTACAACACGAACGGGTCGTAAGACGTGGTGCTAATGATAATAATAATAAATTATTAATATATTGATACGTGATGTATTAGCAATCCTTCTAAGTTCCAGCGCTCATGATGACAATTGTCAAAATAATACTTTCTTGTGGACAAGGATTTAATAATTTTAAACTATATTGGTATGACATATTCCCAGACTGTACCTTCTAGTTAAAGATTCTATGTTGTGTACGGTAATTTATAAGTGGTTACTTTGGAATGATATCTGTTCGCAACTAACTTGATAACGAATGAGACTACTCTATATTTATATAAAAGGTTGTCTGTCCATGGTCTTTGTCAACATAATATATTCTATTAGACGTGGCTGTGTTAAAGTTATATTTTAAGGATGTTATTTATTGATTAAATATACCAACAGCCTACCTCCTAGCCGATCGAGGGTTCGATGTTTGGTTGGGAAACGCCCGAGGAAACACATATTCCAGAAGACATGTCAGGCTATCTCCAGAAGACCCCCAATTCTGGAATCACGAGTAAGTAAAAATATCTAATCTTGTATTCGTTATTGTTTGAGGTTTCATTATAGCCGTGATTGAAAAATGTAGAGACACTGACAATATCATAAACATATTTTTATAAGTGACTTATTAGCCTACAATTCAATTTATTTACCCCTCTTGGGGGAGGTCCATAGAAAATCCAACGCAACTTTGTTGTCCTCCATAGCCTTTTATTTATTTTCAAAATTATAACTTTGTTCATTTAGCTACTTTCGCCGTTTTTTAGGGACAATACTAGTACATACCTTTTGTTATATTCAGTATTATTTTAGATAAAATAGAGCTCAAGCTTAAATACATTTGTTTTATGAACGTTTTATAAAAAAAATCAGTTTATTTTTAAATACAAAAAATAAAATGTATTGTGTAAAACTATAAATTAATTTTAAGTCCCAAACGCTGCCAGTATATTGCAGCACCTTTAGTATCGTTTGTTGATACAGAGGATGGATAATTATCGAGTGAGAAGCTACGCTCAGCTTGGTCACCCTCATTTATTAATTTAAAATATTTTTCCCTTGCATAACTTTTAAGGAGAAAAATGCCATACTTGGGTGCAAAACGGTGCCAATCAAAACTTTTAAACTGGCACTAAAAAAACATTTTAATATTAGGGTTCTACTCTTAACTTGCCCCTCGCCCCCAAACATAAACAATCGTAAATTCTATCGGGATGGTTTGTAAAACTTAGTACTTGGGTGAAAAATGGTGGAATACGATAGCTTATTTACAATATTAAATTGAGGGTATAGACTCTGGACGGAGGGTCCAGGAACTTAATTTTTTGTATGTTAAATGTTTTTTCTCTTACTTATCTATTGGGTTGAAAAACTCCATACTTGGGTGCAAAACAGTGCAAAACATAACTTTTATTTTGGCATTAAAGAAACTCAATTAGTGAGTGACTGGGCTTCGCTTAACTTGCCCCCCTTTTAAATATTTTTTCTTGCAAAACTATTCAGGTGCAAAACGTAATACTTGGGTCCAAAACGGTGAAAAATAGGTGCATAACGGCGGTATATTTAAATTTTAATTTTGAGGAAGTAGGAGGGAGTGGGGGCAGACTTAAGTGAGATGATTATGGCACATGGTAGTTGGCTGTCCATAGTATTCTCTGACTCAGATAAGTCAGCTGGTGTAATAACAGGGTGACGTCCCAATCTGCAGAGGGTATACCATAATATATGTTTAGTTATGGAATTTTGACAACGAATTGACTACGAAGTGTTGTTGATCGAGTGTAAACATTCAGTGAAAAGGTTAAAGTAAATAATAACTGTGAACCAATATCAAACCAACAATAGAGGTAGTAGTGAATCAGATTGCAATCCTCACTTTAACTTGCTCAGTGCACCACTTCGTGTTTCTAATATTAATCCACCACGTAGTTTGGAGCGTAACCATTCCCTATACTAGTTGAAATAGTTACAGGAAGGAAGAGAAGAGGTAGTTTACAAGTGATAGAAATTAGTTTATGTGAAGATAAGATTTAATGAACGATAAATAAAAACATTAAAAAAGGTTAATAACAAACATAAATGAGTTTAATTTCGTCTAGTAATTATTAGGGAACATTACGTAGGTACAGTCGCCTTAAGCATATTGAAAATCAGTGAGGTATGAAATATGATCCGTTGTTTGTTTACAATGTACACATACTAATTACACAAATAAGTACCATCACAGTGACCTAAGCACATTGTGTCAAACATAAATCAAAAAGATGCTAAGTTTTTCAAAATTATTAAAGCAATAATCAAAATTTTAAAAATGCGTCAAACGGGTTGCCACATCCTAGTCGGGAGAGCCAGATAGTAACGTGTAACATGGTTAGGGGCTCTAACAAGAGAAATACATTAGGAACCATTCCATAGCAGTAGGAATTCTAGTAAACACAAACTTAAGGGTGCCGGCCACTCAATCTTAATTCCTCAGTTACCCCGCTACTAAAGTAATAAAAGCAAGTGGCTTTTATGCTAACAATAACATAAGAGCAAAGAGCCACATCGGCTATGATCAATTGACCTTAACTTACACTCGTAACTTCTAGGTATTGTCCTAAGTTTATGTTCGCTCATAGTAACACAATTCAACTACAAAGTCCTACAGAGTGCCATGAAGCTCTTAGGTACCTGCAAGCGTCTGAGCGAAGTAAATGGTGTGTCTCTTTTCAGTTATTAAGTTACAATTCATAAAAAGAGACACAGTACTAATTAGTAGGATTACTCCTAAGGTAAATGTATGTACCTTGCTAATCAAACGTTCCTATGTCTAGCCTTTACATTAATAACATTGCTCGAGCACGGAATTTATTAAATAGTTACAAGTTAACCCTACATGTTATAACAGTTACCTGATCTGATCAAAATATAACACCCGAATACAGAGTTTATTAATTAGTTACAAGTTAACCCTACATGTTATAACAGTAAATTGATCTGCTCAAAATATAACACATGAATACGAGGTTTATTGTATGGCTTCAAGTTAAGGGCCCGGTCAATGGTCGTTGGAAGTGAAGAGTCGCGTCAGCGCCAGCCCCCAATTGACGGTAGCTGAAGAAAGC
>CABFOV010007617.1:0-10991 GCA_902141375.1 Timema poppense
AAGTGTATAAACAAAATAGCATAGAGAGATTAATGTGAAAGTACTTACAATTTACAATACCTCTTTGTATACAATATTTGATGTCAGAATGCAATCATCTTGATTTTTTTGTTTTTCATTTTTGGTAATTGGTACAAAAATATTCAGCTTAAATTTTAAACAATGTATTTTAACGTAAACTAAGGGATGTTAACAACATAAATAATATATAGGAGTACTAGCGGACCCGACAAACGTTGTCTGCCCGAATGTTGGCTTTTCATTTGGGTGGCATGATTGATTTCGGTAATAAAACAAATACTATGTGATCATCACAATTACAAATTCACAATGAACTCCAATTAGTGAGCTACACAAATATTACAAATTCAGGGTTTGTCAAGACAACATACAAAATGTCAAATTACTTTTTAATTGTTTCTATTATATCCATTATTATAAATATTAGCGGGAGAGGGGGTGAAATTTTGAGGTTACATTTTCTGATATGCAAAAAATTCACCCCAAAAATCCCTAAAAAATAAAAATAAAATGCTAGAACCCGATTGCAGCGCCCCCTACCGGGTCCAATTGTGATTCAAAACCATCCATGGACCCACTCAAACACAAACAAAAAAATTCGTCAAAATTGGTCGAGCCATTTAGGAGGAATTCAGTGACATACACACGTACAGAAGAATTATATATATTAAGATTATTAATGAAGGCTTATAAAGAAAATTATTTGTGCAAGAGACAGAACAGTTAGCCCAAGAATGAATGACATTTTTAATTTTAGAATTTGCTGTTAAAACACGTATTTTTAAAAAAAGTTTTTTAATGTGTATGATGTTAAAAAATAACTATTATTATTTTTGTTTGGGAGCTAAAATACGACAATATTTTTATCTTTGTTCAATTTGGACATACAGTACATAAATAATGCTTTCAAAGAGCACAGGCATCTTAACTTTTAAGAGTGTTTAGTCTTAGTCTGAAGAGTCACAGGTGTTTGGTCAATATATGATTATTAGGAAGGGATTGGTCAATATCTGAAGAGACAGAGGTGTTTAGTAAACAAATGAAGAGCTAGAGGTGTTTGGTAAACATCTGAACAGTCAATATCTAAAAAGGAAGTGCTTGCTCAAGTATAACCACGTTGTCTATCAAGTGGCAACTTTGTGGCTAGCACCCCCAGCGAGCTACTCAATGTCACCCCTAGTAATCTCGTGTTATCAGCTATTGACAGGGAGATAACGCAACAGGTGGCCTCCCTTCCTCTGTTCGCACAGTCTTCTATACTAAGATCGTAATATCTAGACACTTTCACAAGATAAATACAAACTGAAATGAAGGATAGCCAACAGGGACGATAAAATAGGTCAATAATGTATCCAAACAGTTGTGAAACTCGCAATATATTAAAAGCCCCCTTTGACGAACAGGTGAGTAATTAAAACACCTGAGCGGGTTCAAGTATTCAGCATTTGTATTTCACTGTGGTTTTAACATCCTTCCACCTAACTAATTCAGGGTAGTATTCTATTAAGGGTAGGGGATGACTGCTGTATAGCTCAGTTGTCATATCATTGAGTGCTAAACCAAAGGTACCGGGTTTGATTCCCGTGTCCAGATGTAATTATTCAATTTAAAGAATATAATACCAACTATAATGTTCATCTTTATGCTAATAACTTTCAAAACAAAAAGTTAAAAAACACGTCAAGTGTCTCCAGCTGGAATTTAAATACGTTCCTCTTCCAGGAAGTAGTAAAGAACTGGTAGGCGGCTATATATTGCCAGTGGTACTTGAGTCACTTTCTGCGGCAAGGGTTGAACTAGTTCGTTGGTTAGATAGCCATGTCCTGGTGATTTCCTCTTTGGTAGTGCCCTAATTTTGTTGTTCTTACAGAGTGATTACCTTTCCGTGGGTGTCGATTGATCTCTAAGTAATCTGGTCGCGTCCCTGGTGACGTCTGGCACTTGTGGCTTGGAGTTGGGTTTGAATTGGTTTTCTAGTACCCCGACAATGGCTTCAGCCTTCTCTGTGCTTTTATAAACCATGCCGTGTTCCCGTGAATTACTGGAACGGTAATTTTCCTGGTCTTATCACTTTCCACAACTTTTCATTGTCCATTGTGGCATCGGTGACATAAGTCTTCTAATTGTTAAATTTGTTGTATTTGACTCTTCTCCTCACTTGGGATTTGAGTCTATTGTATTTTCTCCCATATTGTGGGTTTTTGTGTGACTGCCAGTCCCGTCTTGCTTGGCGTTTCTGGGCTACAAGTAATTCCAAATCTGGGTATTGTTGGCGGAAATCATGCCTGGGCGGTTGTTTTGTGGTGTTTTTCCTATAGGCTCCCTGTATCGTTTCTATAAAAAGTTGCACTGCGGCGTCTGCCTGCTCTATTGTTTCTACCTCTTGTGGTTCTGGCAGCATGTCGTCTACAGAGTTTTAAAATTATTCCCAATCGCATGCATCTTTTATCTTTTGTTTTACTCCATGTATCTACCTTTATTTCACACAACCCAGAACTATGATCTGAAACCAGTTATTTTTAGAATTATAATGTCTTCTGTGGTTACACCAATATTGGTAAATGTCCCTTCTATAATGTCCGGCCTTTGTTGGTAGTTGGTGGGATAAAATAATGGTTTTTCAGGGGCTACACCTACGTAGTCATGTGTGTCTGGGTGGTCCGCTAGTATTAATCCGTTCAAAGGGGTTATTTATCTGTTCCATTTAGTGTTTTACAATTTAGATCTCCCACCAATTTGTCCACGTCTGTAATATCGACTAGGTCCTGTGGGAGTAACGTCTTGGTCGGGGGTTTGTATACGGCCACGACTCGGACACTCCCGTCACTAATGTTAGAGTTTATGGCTGTGGCCTCAACATTCTGTAGGTTTTGAAAATGGTGTTGGTAGTTGGGTAAATGGGCTTTTATCATAACTACATTACCATTCCTCCTGTCTGTTCTGTAGATATTCTATTCATAAAAATAAATATTCTTTTTAGGGATTATTAGATGAGTCTAATTTATATATTTATATTGCATAAGTTTTGACTGTATCTTAAAATATTTAGCTTGCGTGAGTATTTTATTCGCGTCCCATCGAAAAATAAACCCGTAGTACCTATGTATTTTGTCATTCTCATATTTACGTTAGCTATCATCATTTGCTAGTTATTCGATACTTACCTCCACCAGTATCATCAGCTTGTTTGTTTTGTTTGGGGCCTCCTTGAGTTGGGTGGGGTACGGTCTGAAGTGCGCTAATAGCTCCCTGATGATGATTTCCTTGAAGAATATTTTATAAGGTCCTTCAAGCCAGATAACGAGGAATTGTCCTCTTGTTGTGTGTGGCCTTGGGAAATTTGACCCATGACCTCTCGAGAGTAATCTTGGTGAGTGGCTGCAGCCTCAGGCTCAGTGGTTCCATGGCAAGCCAATGGGGTTAATCCCGTATTTGTGATTGGCCACTCAGGGCGGAGCAGTGATGGGAAGTTTCTAACCAAGTCTTAGTAGAGCTTTCTGAGACCCATTTTGGTTTTCTTGTGACTTGTTTTGCTGCATACATGTTTCTTTCTGCTTTCAGAAATTATATGTAGGATGGACACTTGGAATAATTGCAGTGTGTGTAAATTTGAAAATTATTCATTTGGCCATGGCTGTATTGTCTTTTTTGGAGCATTGAGGAGTTAGGTAGTGAACAAGACAATTGACACATTTGGGCTGGTCTGAACACTCGTTTTTAGTGTGCTCATGTCACTAACACCTTTATCATTTCACATTTGTGTTCAGGGAGGCATATTGTGCTCGATTCACACGTGGGTCTAGTTTAGGAACCTAATTTCAAAAGTTTTGAATTTAAAGCCTAATATTGCTGGCGTAACTAAAATAGGTAGGCAGTAGTGTGACCATTTGAGGTGCTTGTGGCTTTCATCTTTACGCAGAATTTTCACACATCAGTCATGGCATAACCAAAGTTCAGTCATTTCGTTTCTGATTTATTCTGTATTCACGTTTGGTATAAGCCTCTTTAAAACTACTTTAACTGGTTTGTAACGGGAGATGGTGTAGGTATGGAATTCCTGGTACATTTATTTTAAGAGTGATTGCACTAGCTGATAGTCGAATGTTGCTGTAGTTTGTAGTTTCAGACAGTTTTTATAATGCAAAATACATGGGTAAGACCCACTGAGATTTTGCAAATCCAGTTATTTTTTGTAGATTTGTGCTCCCATGGATACTATTGGAAGCATTCTTTGATGTTGGTCTCAGTTTGGGTTGTGAATGGGTTTGTGTTGGTTTATTTCTCTGTTTATAATGGTTGGAATTTATTTGGTAGTGGTGATCACAGTTTTATTTGCTTTTGTTTTGAAGTTAGCCTTGAATTTATTTTTTCTCCTCAAATTATCTACTAGGGTGAATGTCCCGTTGCCATCATGGTCAGTCTCCATATAAGATGTATCGGGGTTGGTTTCTGAGTTTGAAAATTTGGCATCCCTATTTTATCTTAGGCTGGTCATTATTAGTGGTCTGGTAATCAATGTTTATATTTGGTGCCATGGCCCTTAAAAGTGATAATTAGTTGTTCACATGTGTGAGAGAGAGTGGAGGTTTTGTCTTCCTGGAAACAGAATTTTCAAACTATTCCTCTTGGTTTTGGTCTATCATACTATCCTCGTCATCATCATCACTGTCCAAGGCGTTAATTTTCAAGAAATTGGACATAATTATTAGCACGTAAGCAATTCACTGTACATTCCCACACACGTTTCTCGAAACCAACCCGCTGTCCGATCAGCGTCAACGTGAATGTCCCATCCACGAATTGGTGTGAAAGCTGTTTTGATATGGTTATAATCTGTTGGCCCTCGAAGGGGCCGAAGACATTCTCTTTAATTTTCTATCAGTATGAATATTGAGTTTCAAACAGTATGGACCGGTATAGAATAGAGACTACGTCGAAGAAAGTACACCGTTATCCAGCCGTTGATGACCGTTGAAATTCAAGTTGTTGTTTACCAAAAGACCGTGATACACGCGCACTCATTGAATCAGCCGCCAAGACTCGTGTCATCTCCAATCACAGCGCTGTATGTGCGTCTCGGATTTTGTATCCTCCCACACCAGCTACAATATTTACTTTCTCGCTATCTTACAGGTAGAGAAAGTATTGTGATCGTAAAAAAAAAATTGAACTCAAGATTTTGATGAATCTTGACGTTTCATAACCCCCCGAATCCAAAAAATTAGTTTTTGACTTCCCGTTTGTCTGTCTGTCTGTACCTCCAACTAGAGCCTAAACTATTCTACCAATTGGATTAAAACTTGGTATCTAGGGTTTTAATAGGGCTGCCCTGAGGGATTTTTGGAATTGGACATCTAACCCTAAAACTAAGGGTAGTTTACTGAAGGGCAAAAAGAGAAAAAATCAATTTTCTCAAAATTAATTCTAACGATTTTGATTAGTTTTCATTTCTAAAAATTTATAAATATTCCAAACAAAATGGCTTCTCTCAATATTTCGGCAAAATGACTTTAAGGACTCCGGTTTGACGAGTAAATTACCTTTTTTTAAATAATATATCCTAAACTATTTGAGATATGAAATTACTTATTGTTACAAATATGTAGGTCTCTTTATAATACAAATATTTTATAAGAAGCATATTTTTATAAAATCAATCACTTTCAAACTATACGTAATTATATATATTTTTAACTTTTCGAACACAAAAGGTAAAAGTATTGCGACCGCAAAAGAAAATCTAACCAGAAATGTTGATAGATGTTGATGTCTCAAGACCCCCAAACCCTGAACAGTGGTCTTTGCAATGATGTATGTGTGTCTGTTTAGACTTAAAATTAAGAGTACTTTAAGAAAGGGTGAAAAGAGAAAAATCGATATTCTCGAAATTGACTGTAACGATTTAGATTAAAATTTGTATCTAGGTGTTGATTAATATTATAAATAAACTGGATTTTTTCATTTTACCACGAAAATGAAGTTTAGGGTACTTTACAGAAGCTGAGACTTACGTATCTCTGCAACTATTTGAGATACTAAATAATTTAACATTGCAAAATTGTAGTATTATTAAAAATAAAAAAACTTTTAAATAAGATATATTTTTATAAATCCAACAGATTTTGAGATATTGACAAATATATTAATACAACTTTGTGAACTTTAGTTGCAAAGAGATACTATTTAAGTTTTAACGCACTAATTCTAAAATATAAGTAAGTCTCTAAGAATTTATGTTTTTTTCCTTAAACCTCCTAGGAAAAATGTTTGTACAACAATGAGCTATATCCATTGTAGACTCAATAGTTGATATTTAAATTTTTTTATTGGTTAAAATTTATAAATGATGAATTTGGTAGCAATTCGATGGAGTGAAGACTTGCAACACCCAGTAAAATGTCGAAAATTTTAAACGGAAGTTGAAATTTTAATACGAAATGTTGATCCTTGTGGACCCAACATTGATCTTTTTTTATCGGTCCAAACATACAAATGAGGACATTAATTCTTTAAAAATAGAATTATAAAATTTAAAACCGGGACTCAAAAAAGTTTTACATAGCTATAGTGCAATTTATGCTTAGGTTTGCTAGCGTATATTATTTCGTTTCATATATATTACGAGTTTTGAGTAAATATCTCCATTTTTAAACAATGGAGCGAGAAAGTCCGTGCGAGTTCAGTACCATTTATAAGTGAAATAAATCAAAAGAGGATAATATTGACAGTCTAACTCGACTAAGCAAATTATATACCTTGTTCTACAAGTAAAGTATATATTTGCATAGGAAGAGCCGAAATTAATAAAGGATTTACTACTTTACTGGTGTTATTTTATTAATAATATATATCAAAATTAGCATATAATATGACTTAACTTGAAAGTAGATTTAGTATAGCTACTTCCTGTCAGAGAATTTGACTGTAAAATGTTTGTATAAAACAAAATTATATAAATATGTATTCTTTACATCTAGAATCTAGATAAAGACTTTGTTAGAAAATGTCCTGTTTCGACAAGTAACATGTAGGTAGTATACTAAGGTGGGTGGCCCGCGTGTGCATCGAACGCTTGGTCCGCTATTGGGAAAAGTTTGATAAACACTATTCTAGATATTTAAGTTTCCTGTGAGCTTATGACGTATTTCATAGACGCGTGAAGCTAAAGAAAGGCGCTGAGGGCTCCTAGTGGTCATGTTAAACCTTGGCCTTCATTAAAGATCAACAAACCAAAATAAAATGCTTGGCGATACTCTCGTAGGTCAGGTTAAATTATTTTTGATCCCCGCTCGGGAGTTGATAAATTTATGATTCTCAAGCGGACGAGAGACGCACTTCTTTGAGCTGTTTGTTTGTACTACTCCAATATCTTCAAAGGAATTTAGCTCATAAAATTTATTTGAAGGGAAGAATTAAATATACATTAATTACGTATTTTTCCATACCTGAAATAAATCTTTTTTTTAAATACAATATTTGAGTATTTAAAAAAAATATTGTGAAAATCTTGCTTTAATTATTTTTGTTCACACTCTCCCCGTCCTACTAACCGTCCGTGATAACCACATCGCTATACAATTGAGAAAGGGATGAAAAAGTTAGAATTTAGAGGAGATGTGCCCGTATATTCGCGAGGGGAGTGCGGTAAACAGTTTATGTAAATTCGCTCCCATCTCATCAGGTCAGGATTTGAGCTCCAATAACTTCGTAATCGACAACAACCACCTGTACACTGAGGTGAATCAAATATGGGTGAAATACATTGAAATATACCTTCCTTATCATGTGGCAATATATTATTTCGTATGCATTTTGGATAGCTCACGCGGGCAATAAAACCACAAAAATAAACACATTCTACGATTTTTATTAATAAAAACTGGCGGGCGGGGTTCAATCCTCGGTCCCGGCACAGATTTATCTGATTACCAAACCTTTCATTCACCTCTGACAAGACATCTTGTGAATGTGGGGAATGCCAGGTCTCCACCGTGGTTCGGATTCCACGTTAAACTGTAAGTCCTCCATTTCGTCTCACAATCATCCTACCATTACACATTAGCGTAAGTGCCTATAACCCGAACGGATAGTAAGACGCGTTGCTAATAATAATAATAATAATAATATTAATTAAAAAAATCGACGTTAATTTAAAAAAATCAAGGTTAACAACGACTTAATCTAAAACGTGTGAATGGGTATGTCAGTTTAAGATCAATGCATTAGCATGGAGGGGTGATGACCAAAAAAAAATAAACAATGATAATTCATGTGGGAAAATCTATATCCAGCGCAACCGACAACTGCAGGCAGGCAAAAACTATTTCACGAGGTAATACCCCTCTTTGTAATGGGTCTTCAACTTCCTCACTCGTAGACCTTACTACTTAACGCACTCGCTTGTGACGTGAACCAATATTAGCTCGTACTTGCAAACAATACATATTGCATCGTGTTGACATGATTGCTCTATTAGCATTTCCAACAGCTCGCAAGGACAGCCTTACTTGCTCCATTCGACACCGCTAGTCGTTTATTTTGAGGGTCATTTACGAGTGATTGCAGCTTATTTGAATTGCTGCAATTTTATTACCATGATATATAGCCAATAACAGTGGGACAAGTGCACAGAGGCGTCAGTCTCGTCTTGTATGATATGTCGGTGATGGGGAGTATGAGGTTCGAGACCTGGTTGGATGTACTGAGGGGTTTACTCATTCCTTAGATGGTTTCACACACACACTCTCTCGACCTTTCTCTTATTCTCTCTCTCTCTCTCACACACACACACGCACGTGCAAATGCAAATATACTTCCTCTAAGTTATATCTTCCTCATTCCTTCCATCAAATATGTTGATAGTTTAGCTATATAATAAGCACGGAACAAGTACTAAGCAGTCTTATTACCAAAAATTAAAGTTTGAGTTTAAACTATACTAATAGTTAACAACAATTAGAACCATGTCAATTCAGGGAGTCAGACCAAGATATTTATCTGTTCCGGGTCTTGTTCCAGCTCTCCAATCAAACATTTTAAGGTTATAGTACTTGTTCCGGTTCTGGTTAGAGAAAGACAAAACATCCTGTTCTTTTTGGTTCTTAATTCGGTTCCGGTTCTGACTCTGGTTATTTAAATACATCTATAAATACTTTACAAAAAATCACGAGAATAGAAAACGAAGGGTTTCAAAATAAAAATTAAGTTAAAGAAAGAAGGGCATCAATGCAACTATAAAAAAGAATCATAAAAATTTAAAACGTTTATGAACCTAAAAGTAGGCCTATATATCAATTACAATTCTTGTTCTGATTCTTAAGCAATTTATTTGTAGGGTTCCTGTTTCAGTTGTGGTTCCATAAAAATAACTGTTAATTTATGATATTAGTTCTGGTTTCAGTTCCAATTAGATTCCATGTATGCCACTATTTTATATGTTGGTTGACTCATCTTACTACCTGTGCGGGCTATCCTAAAAATATGTACTTTACTGGGGAAAGACCGAGGAAAGTAGAATTTAGATAAAAGTTTACCGTATTTGAATGTAAATAAAAGAGAAGAACACTTGGAAAAGCCACCGTCAGTACACAAGGCTTGGATTCGAAACCCGACCTCCCCGTCATCGTAAACTTAGTTAATATAGAGAGTGCTGTATTAGAACAAGCAATCACCAATGTGGGTACTGTAGATCACATATCATTAAAATAATCATAATTGAACCAGATCATGCATTCAAAAATAAGCCTCATTGTTTTGTGTTGAGTTTTCAGGTAAAACATGGATTGTGCGTATAACCCGAACGGGTAGTAAGACGCGGTGCTAATAATAATGATAATAATAATAAAACACTGATTATATTTTAAGCCCACGACAATGGTCAAGGGGCCTAAGACGTTGGGCTTGTTATTGCATTTGATTGCAATCCCGGGTGGTTTAAATGGAGGTGATTTTTAATATCGTAGTTTTCACCGTAATTTTTCCAACCACACCTTTCAGGTGACTGTTGGAACATTTCCTTAAAACTCTCCGTTCTTATCTAGTGCAAATTAATGTAAGCTGTAGCTATACTATAGTAAGACGTGGAGCACTAAATACAACAGGAATATTTTGGAAACCCAAAAAACAATATCAGGGTTGATATACCTCTTAAATTTGGAGATTCCCTGACTTTACCAGGTTTTCCAAACCAAAAAATATTCATTCTACCAATATTTTATGTGTAAATTACTATACATCTTATTATTATTGTCACTGTTTTTACTTTCTAACTAGCTTATAGGTAGAGAAAGTTTTGTGATTGTCAAAAATATTGACCTCGAGATTTTGATGAATCTCGGAGTTTTATGACTCCCCAAATCCGAAAAAGTGGTTTTTGAATTTCCGTCTCTCTGTCGGTATCTCAGACTAGAGCCTAAACTATTCTACCGATCGGGAAAAAACTCGGTATCTAGGGTTTTAATATAATTGCCCAGATAATTTTTTTGAAATTGGATCTCTAACCCTAAAATTAAGGGTAGCTTACTAAAGGACGAAAAGAGAAAAATTCTATTTACTAAAATGAGCTCTAACGGTTTTTATTAAATTAAATTTGTTAACAATTATAAATATTCCAAATTAAATGGCTAAGCTTATTATTTCGTAAAAATAACTTTAAGGGTTCCGGTCTGATGCATATATTCTTATTTTATATCATATATCCGTAACTCTTTGAGATATGAAATTACTTATCATTTCAAATATGTAGGTATATTTATAATATAAATCTTTTATTTAAAACATATTTTTATAAAACTAATAACTTTCAAGCTATACGCAAATATATATATATATATATTCCATTCACCGTAGGAATTGACTTCTGAAAGGCCTTTTCCCCTACCATAAATCTCTCATATAGTAGGATATTGGTAGGAAAAAAGACATTTCAGAGAATAATTCCTAACGTGAATGGAATATATATATATATATAT
>CABFOV010007618.1:0-27466 GCA_902141375.1 Timema poppense
ATAGTTTTGAAAATTTTGTTTGATCATAGCACATGTGTGAGGTAGATCCACTATCCAAACACCAAATAGAATTCTTGGGTGGTGATGGATGTAGGCCTATTGAAAGACACTCTTCAATTTTGAAGGTGGATTTCTTTTTCTTGTTGAACCAGCAATCTTCCGTCCTTAGATTAGACTTTTTGCATCTTTGGCAGTCCATGTTACAACTTTTATTTTTATTTTATGACCTTGACCAGATCGAATTTTTTTGTGATTTTGAACTGAATTAAAATTGTTATGATGATGTTTATTAATTTTTTTAAACAAAAAATGCATCCTCATGCTTATATTTGATGTCATCCTTGTGTGTAGCATTTGATTGATCCATAATCTTGATTTTTAATTCACTAGGAGTTGGTAAATTGTCCCTACTTTCAATTGCGATACGGACATTTTCGTAGGCAGGGGATAGGATGTAGAGCATCATGATGCTCAACAAATCACCATTTATCTCTATTCCCATATCTTGGAGCTTATTCACAGCATCTGTGAACTCATCTAGGTGGGTACTCATATCATCGTCGTACTTCATCTTGTGCAGAACGAGTCTTTTTAGTAATGTGGCTTTACGAGCAGGACCTCGACTTCGGTATACACTTTTCAATTTGTCCCATAATGATGTCGATGTGTCACAATTTTTCACCTGTTTTAGTTCGTTTTGGGATATTATCAATATTAAATCTGACCTTGCATGTGAGTCATATTTCTGCCATTTCTTCTTATCTGCTTCTTCTGCAGGTATTGATGTTTCACCACTCACGTTAACACAAAAGTCCACTACGAATGAGGACTACTTTTGCCTGTATTTCCCATGTATCATAATTATTTTTATTTAATGGCTCTATTTTATAATTACTGATATTAACTGATGACATTTCGATCATAATTTTTGAGTTCAATCGAATCAGAAGCAAACCAACAAAAACTGATGTAGTGTTGCAGACAAACGATCACAAATAACACTCAAAACTTCTGTTTAAACTTTCACTTGAACCTTAAAAACGTATCTGGGCCCATAACCTGTTGGAAATGGTATTATTACATCAATTAATGGTTTCCATATCTTATACATATTTAAAACACAAAGAAAAATTTGTTCTTGATTATTTATCCATTCTTGTAATTAAAAGTACAGATCATATATACATCATAGATAATAAGAAAACAACAAAGTAAAACAAGACATTAAAGAACATTTAGAAGATACCGCCCATCTTCTTGCAGGTCAAGGCTCACCTACTAAAATGTTCTATTGAGTGGATGGAATTACTCAAGTCCCAACAAAAGGTCCTTTTGTACATTTTTATCGTTTATTCCGTCCCATCATCTGTGTGCAAAACTTTCATGGTCCTCCCGCATTTATTTGACATCATCATTTCAAATTACTTGAATAGATCAAAAACGTCGCTCTTGTATTCCATAACGTACACATGTCTGTACCCTGAGGCATTGACTTATCATTATTTTGTCTATATTTCACATGTTTCACATTTTACAGTCCAAAATTTCTCAATATTCCACATGCACGTTTTAGAATATATGTTTTCATTAATGCCAGCAACAGCTAAACATTGTGATCACAGCATTTTTGTATATTTGTGATTTTATATATATATATATATATATATATATAAGCTTTCGATCGTCCTGCGCTCTATAGAAATTTTACGTTCTAGAATAGATTGATTCATATGTGTGTTCAGATACCTATAAAGTATAATATTTTCATTGTAAGAATTATTCAATTTGTAGGTGGAATCCATGTTATGTTTCTGTAAAATAAAGATAGCGGGGTTAAGAATTGCTTAATATGATATTACAATTATTTTGATAATGTAATATTACGTTGTTGTAAGACATGTGAAGGTATATCCATATATACATCTATAATCTCTGATAAAAAGACTATACATTTTGAGATAGGTTAAATTAATATAACATTATTTTTTAAATAAGTTCCTTGTCAGCAGAAGTATCTTAAAGACAAAAAACAAACTGTCATCTACTATTTAAGACTTTTCCATAAAAATGACATTTTTCATATGATCACGGAATTTGCAACATATAAAAAGATTAATCCTGATGTTGAAGGCTTAATTATTTATTTTAACATGACACATTTTAATCTGAGTGATATTTTAGTAATCATACAAAATGTTAAACTTTGGGTTGAACCTTAAACTGTTTTTTGTTATTTACACTTTGAACATAAATTCTCTATTTTGGCTATACTTAAAATTTCAAGATCTGTGATATTTGTATTCTTAAACTGATTCTAATTTGTAAACTCAAGCTTTCATTTGAATTTCACGGTTTCACGGTACATTTTTTAGTCGAGAAAGGTTAGCACTATATAAACTTGAAATATAAAAAATTAATGTTTTATATTATCTAAAAGATGTTATGATACATGTGTATGTTTCTTGCTATGATATTCTGACAATCTAATGTGAACATATAGGCTACAATAACTTTTTGGTTTTAGTCTTACAGCAGAAATATAAACAATTTTCACGCCATCACACAAAATAGTTGATTTAATATTTTTAAGTTGAAGAAACAAGGGAAATTCAAAGAATTTTTAAAGATTAGCTAATAAAATGGAAGAAAGTTCATGATAGCTACAGACAGGGAAATGTCAGGGAATTTAACTAAAAATAAGGAAAAGTCAGGGAATTAAAAAATATGTCTAAAATATCCCATTAATTTTGCAACCAAACATTAAAATAAAAGTAAATAATACCTAAATAAAATAACATTCTGATTGTTAAAATAATTGATAAAACCGTTTATTTTTAGTAGATACAAACTTTTTTAATATGTGATCAATAACAAGTAAAACAAGCTATCATCCACCTTTGAAACTAGAAAAAAGTAGTCGGGGAAAATTGAAAAATGTTGCCTGGAAAACCTGGAAAAGTCAGGGAATTTTGTAAAATATGTTTTGTATCCACCCTGAAAAGTTAAATTCATTCACTTTAGGTACCCAACATTTTAAACTATTCCTGAATCGAGAATAAATTAAACGATTAAATGAATTTTCATCTTTTATATATTTAATACTTTTAATTTATTAGGTCCTGTAGATAAAGTGGTAAAAATTACACTGAGAATGTCAGAATGTCACGGTATATTATACATATATGTATATATAGAGTATTTGTTTATTCACAATAATGATTGTAGGTGTTAGTACTGTTATTAATTATTAAATTATTTTAACGCATTAAAATTTACTGACGTGAAGCAGCAAATTGCACAAAAGCTAATTTATTCCCAGGGGACAATACATAAAAGTTGCACATTTTAAGTCATGTTTTGTTCCAACTAAAAAACTCCTTTTTATAATATATGTTACTTGTTCAAAAAGACATTGCATCAATTTGAAGGTGTAGGGGGGAATTTAACTTACCTAAGTCACAGTAGGCCACATCTCTCACTCAACATATAATAGGTACACCTCAAATTATATTTCAAAGAATAATTGTTTTTATAGAAGCATAATAATTGTTAACAACAACCACATTTCACCTATTTTTGTAGCAAACCCAACTCTTGCACACAAGACACAATTGCCTTTTATCTCGTCAAAAGAAAAATCTTGAATAAATTTACATGTAAGCTTGACGACACACACCTTTTCATCACAACTAAACTGATTTCAAGATGCTGCCACACCTATGTTTAAAAGTTAGATGATGTCGCAATTATATAGAAGTACAAATTAATGCTTATAATAATTATTATGATACAAGCATAACTTTCAAATCTTCCATAATTCAAATATATAATTATGATTCTTAACCAATCTAAACTAACCTGACCCATCTTGGGTTCATAAATTAAAATTTCAAATGATATTGATCAAATAAAACATTTACTTTTTACACAAAACAATGTTATGGGCATACACCACAGAGGATCGGGGGTCGACATTATAATGTGAAGATCGAGGATTGAATTTCTGTTGGGTGTACTGAGGGTGGTTTTTCCTAAAAAGGTTTTATACTCTCTTTCTCCACGTAAATGCGGGTATACTTAATATAAATATAACCTTCCTAATCCCTAAAATCATTAACGTAACTAGTACATAACATAGTACATAGTACCCAAATGTTAAGAAGCAGTGCTAAAAAATAATCTATACTTTCACTGATAAGACTTCCTATTGGTGCCGGGAATAAATAAAAAGTTACTTTTATGAGGGATAGGGTTTCTCGCTTATTCCCACACCAAATTTAAAACAATTTTCCATCTAAATCAAGGATTCCTAACCCTTTATTGTGCCATGGACCTCTTTTGTGATCTGGGGAGGCCTATAGACCCTTCTCAGATTTAGTATTTAAACATCAAATCAAATCATTCATCAAATAAAATACAAAGTAAACACTTACATTGAAAAACTATCAAAATATTTTAAAAAAATATAGAGATATAGACCTACGCTGGTGAGATAGGACCACGTGTTTCTTTATTTACACAATCTGCTTTGGTGGTGTAATAGTCTAAGGAATCACTCTCACATTTAGACTGGACTGCCACTGACAGGGAGACCGGCATTCGAAACCTGGTTTAGTGTACCAGTAGGCTACTTAGGGTGGTTTTCCTAATTATGTTTTCTGCTCTCCATTGCAAATTTAGGTACATTTCATCTTAATTCAACTTTCTTCATCTCTAACACACTAGCTTGATTTTTGAAATATGTGTGTAATTCAAACGAGCAGTGTGATGGGGTGCAAAAAAAAAGAGGCAAATTAAAGCTAAATTTTATTTTTCAAGTAACCTTGATCATCCTGTGGTAAAGTGCTTGCCTCAGGACCCGATGTTCGTGAGTTCAAACCCAGCCAGGATCGACATATTTTTCTTGAGTGATAAAAATCTGTAGCACAACTTACTTAGGAGGGGAAGTAAAGCCGCCGGTCCCATGTCGATTGTGGAATTTAAAAGAACCCTGGAAGGTTTGTTAAAAATACCTTTCCGGCAAAATTGGTATTTGCTTTCACTCTCGCTCATAGACATTCTTATGTGCTGATATAATCAATTGGCTTAGAAAGTGTGTGTTAAATAGGTACTAACTCAAATAAACAAAAAAAAACCATTTTTAAGGCTGTTAATATCAAAATTCCATGGACTTGAAATCCATCCACATACCTGTTTAGGCTCGTGGACCCCTAATTAAGAATCCCTGATCTAAAGGCTCACTTTCACAACATAAAACTATTTACACTTTCTCAATCCTTTAGCTAATGTTGGGCTTACCTGCGCAGGCCTAAGGTTTGTACATCTAATAAATTAGGGTATCCTTTCTGCATTCACAGATAACATTGATTTACTATTTTCTTATAATAATGTTTGCATATTGGTTTTTATATTCAATTTCATTAGTGATAGTATAATCTTTGAATGTTGATCTTAAATACCTAGTTAAAATCTTAGTTTTTTTATTTTCTAAGACAAAGGTATCTGGTGAACTTGGGTTGGTTTACTCATCAATTCATTATTTGTCACACATTATATATTCACAACTGGGCCTATATAATTATGATTTGCCATACACATGATTCTTTCTGCTTTACTTTCTTGCCAAAGCCAAGTTTTACCATGAGCAATATTTTTGAACATTTCTACAACAGTTCTATTCCTCATTGATCTGGCATTTGCATTAAACATTTCATGTTCTTTATGTGTAAAATTTTGTTAATGTAATTTAATATTTATTTGCCACCATTAAATGAACACACGAGTTCAAATTTTACTAATAATTTACTGCTTCATCATATCACAACCTTGTTAAAAAATTTCTTACTCATACCTACTATTTATATATAAATATATTTTTTATGGTAAACTCTTTTTTGAAAATCCTATTTCATAGCAAAACTAAGTGCATAGAGGGACCTAACCTTTACTTTTCAACTTTTCAAAGGCAAAGAGAACGACTCACTGGTTAACAGACGGTGCTATAACTGGCTCTGAGGGGTGTGCTGATAACGTACTCAAACACAAGACCAGTTTTATCCAAGTCAGACTTATTACGCCTCACTTGCGGCGCTACACTAAAGACAACACCTACCTAAATTCACATGGAATGGGCCAGGGTCACATATGAAACTTGTCGATTCCATTCTGGACTATGTAGGTGTCATCTTGTATTTAGTGTAGCGCCGCACTTGAAGCGTATTAAGTGTGATTATGAAACTGGCCCATAGTGTATTCAAAACACAATTATGCTAATGGATTTTGGATATTAGGAATCTTGTATTTAAAGGAAGTGCACCCCCATTTGTGCGAAGGGAAAGTGAAAAGCCACCCTTAGTACACCTGATCAAGATTCAAACCTTGATATATCTCGTCATTGACAGTCTGGTCTACTGCTAGCATAACATGCTAAACCATGCAGCCACCAAAGCGGGTGTTATACATTTAGTTTTCCCTAAAATCAATTATCTTCAAAAAAGGTTAGAGCTACTCCCGTAAACAAATTACTGACTTTTAAAAAAAGCCATTAAATACATTTGTTAAATATTTTTATGATGGCTGGTATTGTTTTAAGTGAAAATGTAATAATTTTCACAAATAATTGTTTGCATATACAATGACTCATGTACCTAAGTGCTGTAAGTAGTTTGTGTAGGCCTAACTAAACATTTGTCTAATCAGTCACTTTACCTGTAATTGGCTTGTGTTTGGGTTGCTCTTGCTATGTTTATCGTGCTCAGTAGCGCAATATTAGAAGAGTATAATCTCTTAGGTAATCACTCTTTTATAAAATAATTGAGTCATTGCTATAACCGAACCGAGAAAACCTATCCATTCCCCTAGACTCAGCTAAATCAACTAAACAAAAACACACAAGCCACAATATTCAAGAGTTATAAATCATTTTTGGTTTATTTATCAGATTGATGCGTGTGCAACGAATAAAGGGGCTGTGAAGGTGTGAAGTCTTTTACTGGATCACACAGATAAAATGCTCTTCAGATAAAACTTGACCTTTGTTAAGTTCATGCTGGAAATGTGGTGAGTTTTCTCTCTTAAATATATTTATCTAATTGCCAATAGTTCAGCTACCAGAGATTTCTACTAAACTATATGTAAGATACACTGGATTATTTATTTCATTTTTAACTAAACTTAATTTTTAAATCTTTTGTTTAAATGTTTATTCCTCATGTTCCAATATTATTAGTGATATGAGTACCTTGTTTGTTTAGCATTGTGTTTGCATATAAATAGTCAATATGTAGCCTACATTTATTTATTTTTGCAAACTTTTGATCACATAAGTTCTTACATGTGCAGGTATGTGTCGCTTATATTGATATGGCAATAAATACATTTTAGTTCCCTTTTGTTTCTTACAGAATTGAATATAAGACCACCCCCACATAACTTTATCTATTTACTTATTGGCACCCACTTCAGTGGCTGAATGGTCTAAGGCGTTTCTACCGGGTTAGGTTGGCCCGGTGATGATGTGGAAATCAAGGTTCAAATTCCGGTCAGGCTTATCCTACTGAAGTTTTTTTATATAAATTGTTTCCCACTTTATTTTAATGAAAATGTGGGTAAATTATCTCTAAGTTTATTCCTTCCTCATCCCTACTTCATTAGAGTAATTATCATAAATACCTATAACCTCAACAGGTAGTAAGATGTAGTGTTAAAAAAACTAAATGGCATCGAAATTAAACATTCAAAGTCTGAATGTGTAAGATATGAAATACAAACACACATTAAATTTGGAAATTTTCAAAATATATACCTAAAGGCCTTATAAATTAGTCTAATTTTTTTTTTTACTTTTTTCCAGAATTTAACTTTTATCAAGAATTTGGATCAACATTATGCCTCTTGAAAAACAATGCCACATAACTGTTTGCGATGAAAACAGTTAATTTATAATTAAAAATAGTGACCTTCTAGTCATAACATTAATTCCATTGTTTGCAACATCACAGTAATGGAAGCTCTTAAAGATGAGGACCGCAAAAGGCGGCTGCGTCAAATAGAGGAGAGAATCCAGGATCCTCGGAGCATCGCTAATGTGGACTGTCTCTTGGTGGGTATCTAATATATAATATCAGTATATCTGACTACTTTACAACTAAACCAAAGGTTTGATTTAACCCAATGTTATTTTTTATTAACTATCAATAATTCATTTAAGTTTACTTTGTTCTGCTTAAAGATGTATCACTGCTTTTGATGAACTAGTACGAATGGGGAACCTATGGCGTTTTCAGGTGTTAAAATTTATGCGTGTATTTGGTCAATTATTTAGATTCATTGCTAAATTTATACATTCGCAAGGTGACCTGGTGGTCTAGGGGTGAGGTGTCAGACTTCTATGCTGGCGGCCGGGGTTCAATCCTCGGTCCCGGCAAAGATTTATCTTATCACCAAACCCTTCCTTCACCTCTGACAAGACATCTTGTGAATGTGGGGAATGCCAGGTCTCCACCGTGGTTCGGATTCCACGTTAAACTGTAGGTCCTCCATTTCATCTCACAATCACCCTACCATTACACATTAGCGTAAGTGTGTACAACCCGAACGGGTAGTAAGATGCGGTGCTAATAATAATGATAATGATAATAATAATAATAATAATAATTATTATTATTATTATTATTATTATTATTATTTGGGGTGTTGCGAGTAGGCCTTGCCCTAATTTCCCTCGCTCTTAATTTTAATGGTGAACTTTGCTTTTTGTTACGCGACAGTGCAAAGGGAGCTATGATTACTTCGTTTTATACACCAGGTGAATTTTTAAAATTCCATTTGAGTTTCAATTACAGAGTGGCTCACTTGGATACTATCTTATATTTAAATTAGTTTCAACAATTTTAATATATCCTAATTAGTTTGTTTTGTCTTTTTAATGTAGTGTACACACCTGCATGTATTTTTAGCAGGTGTATCATCCCCAAAGCATATTATTGATCCACATGAGTTTCACTCCTATGGAGTGTTTCAAATGGATTTTGTCTCATATTGATGTTTATTTTAACAGCTTATTAATTGTAAGTATTTTATTTTACTGTTTTCAGCTGATTATTCTGGCAGGTAAATTATTTATTATTACTCTCCTTTATAGCAGGGCTCATACCACTTCACCTTTTCAACTAAAAGTCACTTCTTACTAATAAGTCACTAAAAGTCACTTTTTATTAATCAAGTAACTAAAAGCCACTGTTTCCCTCGTTTTCTTGCTATCATTAGTTGAAATGCTAATTTTATTTATTTATTTTATTTTATTTGATTGAATATGACTTCATTTTACTATAAAGTCCTAATGAAGCAGATCTAAGGGTCGAGAATACGCTACTGCCTGCTGATAATCCAGGCTGTTTCAACAATCTCTTGCAGGTCGGCAGTGAATGGCATGCCAGTCATTAAAGCCCTTGATATTTTTTAAAATTTTGGATGACTTTAATATCTTCTAACATTATGACTGTGTTCTCTGTGCGGGGGGATATTGAAATATTGACATGTTTTATATGACCTTACCTTGGAGAAGTGCAATTTTAAGGAGTGGCTTTTAAAACTTATTGTAATGGTATTCTTTATTCCAAATGGTTGAAGAAGTTTAGTGACAACGAAGGATTTTGCTTATGTTGGGACACAAAGATAAGTGCAATCAAAGGAATACAAGGTTTGTCTTAGCATGCCACAACTAGTGGTCACAAGGAAAACACTCGTATTAAGCTACAACCTCGTCAACTTCATCTCATTGCTGTCAGCCCTCCAGCACATCTAATACGGAGCCAGCTTGAATTCTACTAAGACGCCACCTATGTCCTGTGTGGCACTAGCTTCATCTTATCCCGGGGCTAGTACAGTACAATTGTACAGTGTAAGAGAGACTTCAACAAGAGCAGAGCAGATTTTTTGGCTTCTTAGTCCGATGGAATTTGGGATACAATTCAAGCTATGTTTACTGGAGCAGTTCTTGATAATTTTTCTGTATCTACAGAGAAATTGAACCACTTGATAACAGATAGTCTTGGATCTTATTTTAAAGAAAAATCTGTTGAAGAAAAAAGAGCCCCAATTAATGGTCAGATAATTTTGACTGCGTAAAAAAAGACACTACAATTTCCAAAAATACAAAGGAAAGGTCACTAATTTGTCCTTTTTTTTTCCTTTTGAAAAGTCACTATTGGTCACTTTTAGTTTTTGGTCACTATTTCAATTATATTCATGGTTTGGATCTGGTATGAATCCTTTTATGGGGGTTTTAATATGTTTTTAATGTAGTTTAAGGCCCTAATGACCTCACTGTGTTGACGGGCCTAAAAACTAGCAATGATGATAATGATGATGACAATGACAATGATGATAAAAAATTCTCTTATTGATCTATCTATTTTTAGTTGGCACACTATCATATTATTAACTTTTCACTAAGGACCATTACAAGTACATAGCATGTCAGCTTGATTCAAAAACATTGGTTTAAAACAAACTTGATAAAAAGAAAATATGTAAAAAATATTGAAATTTGTCTTGTTGAATCCATAAGTTCTCATAAATTAGCTAACATTTTATTCAACTTGGTTTGTGTTTGAAGTGTACGGCCTTATGAGGAATCCATGAAGTGACATGTGGCCTCCCAATGCCAAAAGGCTTCTCACACCTGAACTAACTCAATACAATTGTCTAAACTCAATAATAATGTGCATTATTAAATACGTATTGCCAACACATTAATTGTAATATAAATTATAATGAATGTTAACTTAGTTTACCCATGGAAATTTCACAAAATAAAAAAATATAATCAATAATACACTTTAACTGGTTTACCAACATGGAAAACACTTTGAAAAACCAACATTACTGGTATATTAATAAATATTTAAAAAACTTAGGTAATCTAAAAATTATTTTAATAGCTTAGTTTATAAAGCCAAGTGTGCACTTAAACCATGTTTGTAAACTTTTTTTTTTGTTTCTTAATGTTTCCTGTTCACAATCATAGGGAAACAATTTTCAAACATGCCAAACAAACATGATCAAACATTTTTTTGCCAAGAAGAAAGAGAAAATAAAGAAAAGTTTTTTTTTGTGAAAAAAGACTTTAACAGAAGGTGGAACAGAGATTTCTACTATTAGCTACTATCTGGGTTGACATTTTTCACATAAAGCATAAAACAGCATTTAGAATCATCTCTTGTGTTGTTAGCCTGCGAGTGCACGCAGCTGCTCTGTGAGACTCACGAGAAACTTTTTAAAACTGTGAATTTTTCTTTCACTTTTCTACGCTTAACTCTTCAGTACGGGAGACCCTGAGTGTAATGATTTCATGAAAGTCAAATTCCACAAAGTCTACCATCTTTGAGTGAATACTAAACCGTGTTGAGCTGTCACAAACCAGCTGCGTGCTCTCCTGTCTTAACTCGTGTCATTGGACGCTGTGCAGAATGTGGGGAAAAAGTTAAAAACCGGGTATGTGATTCATTCTATTACTTTTGTTAGTACTGCATCTAACCCCTTCAGTGTCAGATTTTTGTAAATTTAGTAATTATATATTATATGTTTTTTTATTAATTAAGGGGCTCAAAAAACATTTTTTGCATTTTTGAATTCTTTATATTAAACTCAATTAAAAGTATATATTTAACTTACTTTTAATTATGTATTTCTCCAGAAATTTCTGGAGAAATATGTAAGACCATTAATTTTAATATTAGTTTTAAATTTTATATTTAAAAATAGTTTTTATGACATCTTGATAATTTAAACAAAAAAATATTCCTCCAGAAATTTCTAAAAAGTAAAATGTGTATGTGTATATATAATTTTTTTTTTTCAAAAACTCCTGGAGATGAAGCAAGCACCCTAAAACTGAAATCTGGACATGCGGGAAGCTGCAGTGTTGTGCTTACTTTACACCGCTACAAACAAGTCAATAGACTCATTTTCTGAAACACTGGACACCTCAGATACACTTGTATCACTACCCGAGACATCAACATTGATGTCATCCAAGTCGCTAAACTCATCACTTTCTTCCGACATTTTAAATAAAATAAAATAAATAACAAAATAGTGCCAACACCCTACGAGGAACACAAGCCAAGCTAAGAACTGCGGCAGGAATGCAGTATGAGCAATGTCTTTATCTTGTTGCTATTTTGCAGTCTTTTCATATACTTTTTGTAAACAAAATATATTTTTACAATGCAGATTCATCAAATCCGTAATAGCTCTAGCAAATAATTTAATGCACAAACAAGCTGCCCATAATAACACGGGCAAATCACTGAAGCGGTTAAATAAATAATTTGTTTATTTACAAAAGATCAACAATAAATAGGTTCAGCCCCTAGGGGAAATATATAAAATTATAGTATGATTTACTTGCATACCAATATATAACTTTCTTTTCAAATATTATTGGAATGATTGCTAATGTGTCTACTTTATTTTCAAATACCCAGCAAAATGGTCAAATCTAGATGAAGAAAAACTGAATAGTTTTTTATGGGGGAAAAAAAAAATTGTTCTTGTTTTATACACGCCACTATTTTACTGTCCACACTTCCTATCTTTTCGCACAACACTTCGCAAGTCACACACCTCACAGATCATCATACCATTTCATAGCCAAAACAATGTTACCACTGTAATATCCCACATCTTCCTCCCTCTAATTTCACAACTCTCCGATAAGTCTCTTCATCGGTTTAGTTTCACGTCGAGGGCGTGGAGTTGGTGGAGTTGAACCCCACACTTCCAAGCTGTGCTTTCTTCCAAGGGGACTTATGCCAGGAGTTTCCTCATTAGCTAGGTCTACGGCTGGGGGTTCAGATCCAGGTCACTCGATGTGTCCTCAGGAACAGGCTCAACATTATTTGGGCATTGGGCTGTAAGCGGTGCTTGCCCTTGTTCTTCATCAGTTCTTATGGGTGGTTTTCTCGATTGATCCTCATGTCGAATCTAGGTCATGTCCAGGTGTGGAACATAAACCCGGAAACGTCGTGGTCCGAGTATTTGCTTCACCTTTGCACTGACCCACTTGGATTCATTTCTCCTATAATTCTTCACCCAGACTTTGTCACCCACAGAATAACGACCAGTGTTGGGATTAACTCCCCCATAGGCCTCTCTCTGTTTATCTTGAGCTTGCTGCACTCTGCTTGATGTTGGAGGGGGGCGAAGTAGGTCCAGGTGATTCCTCATCTGCCTTCCCATCAAAGTTTGAGCTGGTGAAATCTTGGTGGTTGCATGAGGAGGATTTCTATAGTACCAGGAGTTTCCTCATTAGCTAGGTCTACGGCTGGGGGTTCAGATCCAGGTCACTCGATGTGTCCTCAGGAACAGGCTCAACATTATTTGGGCATTGGGCTGTAAGCGGTGCTTGCCCTTGTTCTTCATCAGTTCTTATGGGTGGTTTTCTCGATTGATCCTCATGTCGAATCTAGGTCATGTCCAGGTGTGGAACATAAACCCGGAAACGTCGTGGTCCGAGTATTTGCTTCACCTTTGCACTGACCCACTTGGATTCATTTCTCCTATAATTCTTCACCCAGACTTTGTCACCCACAGAATAACGACCAGTGTTGGGATTAACTCCCCCATAGGCCTCTCTCTGTTTATCTTGAGCTTGCTGCACTCTGCTTGATGTTGGAGGGGGGCGAAGTAGGTCCAGGTGATTCCTCATCTGCCTTCCCATCAAAGTTTGAGCTGGTGAAATCTTGGTGGTTGCATGAGGAGGATTTCTATAGTTGATTAGGAAACTTTGTAAGGCCGCATCAAGTTGGGATGGAGGAACTTCCTCCAGAGCTGCCTGGAGACAGCACTTTACAAATACAAAACAAAGGTTTTGTAAGTTGGAGTTAGCAAATTAGGAAATTTTTAACTAAACAATTCCAACGGTACCTACTATTTTGCTCAAGTACCCAGTATCAAATTGAAATTTAATGCTTTCATTGTTAATCTTTAAAAAAACATGATAACTCAGGCTCTTTTCTTGAACCATCTGATAAATCTTGTGCAAGCTTTCACTATCATCTTTGATCTTGAATTTTTCCTTTAAAACTATTTATTATTTATGTTATTTGATTTACCCTTATTTCTGCATACCCTTGCTAAATGTCCAATCTGTGAGCAAATATTGCACGTGTAACCATGATACTTAGAGTTTTCCGAGGCATGGTTATAACCTGCGCAAACATCCAAATAAACCCCTTTAGAGGAACCAGCTCGGTGTTTTAGTTGACTAATTTGTCTTCTTTGGCTATCCCTTGTAAATATATGACAAACTGGCTCCTTTTTTATTTTAATATCTATTAACCGATATTGAAGTGAAGACACTTGCTTAGCCCTAGCTAGCGCTTCTGCTTTGCCAATCGTCAACTTTGTGGCGTTTTCCTCAAAAATCCTATCATGAATAGGACCTTGACCCATTCCTAAAACAAATTTATTAGAGCAAAGTCTAGATGGGTATCAAATTCACAATTTACCGCCAATTCCCGTCTTCTTGCCAGCCACTCATTTACCACTCATTTACGTTCTCTTAATGCTCTTTACTAGATTTGAAAAACTTAAATCTTGCAGCAAAAACAGACTTCGCGAGCAGAAAGTACTTGTCGAACAACTCAACGAGTGGTTCAACTCCTTAGGCTTTTTAGGTACACTTAGGTTATTCATTAACTTAAAAGCATTTTCATCCAATGTGTTGAGAAACAGGCCTTGTTTCCTGGTCTCACTCTTGATGCAATTAGCTTCAAAGAAACTCTTCTTCCTAGGTTTGTAAAGAGTCATTTTTTAAAGTAGAATCCCTCAAGACGCCATTGGTGATTATTTCTCCATCTTTAGCCATTTTGAATGCAAATGTAGACTCCTTCGTTGGGATTGACGTCTCAGGTCTTCAATTTCGGGATGCACATAGTAAGTTTGTAAACTCGAATAGGTACTTGTTATTCTTAGTTTTGGTCAGCACCAGATTTGATAGTGGGTAATCCCCCCCTCATCGCCAATGTTAAATACTCGCCACTATTTTAACGTTCGCACTTCCTATCTTTTCGCACAACACCTACCAAGTCACACNTTGGGATGCACTTAATAAGTTTGTAAACTCGAATACTTGCTATTCTTGGTATTGGTCAACACCAGAATTGATAGTGGGTAATCCCATCCTCGTCACCAATGTTAAATACTCTACACTATTTTACGGCCCACACTTCCTATCTTGTCACACAACACCTCGCAACTCACACCTCTCACAGATCATCATACCATTTCATAGCCAAAACAATGCTACTAACTATACCACTATAATATCCCACAGTTCTAACACAATTTATTGCATTAAGAACAAGAGATTCACACACCACACTACTTATTTTCCTGGTCCTATATAACTTCTTTGTGCTTCAGTCTGAACATGTGTATGTGAACAAGAACATCACAAAACTGAACTAAGGTCCAAACCCCTAATTATTACAGCTTTGATATAAATATATCTTCTCTAGCATGATGAAGGTTTGTTATCCACCCGGTAGCATCTTTATAAGAAGACGTTTAAATATCTGTCACACTCTCCAGCATTGTGATAAAACTTTAAAATGGTGATCAAAACATTCATCCTAGTTTTATCTCAAGCATCGATGTCTCTCTTATTTCCAGGACACTGTTCAAGCCCTGGTGGCGGATTGTGATCATCCTTCTGTCAAGAGGATGAAAAATGTTGAGGCTTATCTGAACAGATGTGAGTCATTATTCACACTTGTTTATTACATATCTAATAGTTTAGTCATCTTTTGGTCTTTGTGCTTTGCGTCTAGATACCTGCCGAGACTTGTTTGGATCGATTCCCTGCATGGTCAAAGTTCTATAGTCCTAACATGGTGCGTAAGCATGTGACACACAGTAAAAGTCCGATATAGCGCGGTTGGCGAGGGACATACTTCACCCCCACGCTATAGCTTAACTGATGTGTGTGTGTGTGTGTGTGTGTGTGTGTGTGCACATGTGCATGCGTGCATCAGGGGAACAAATACTAGAGCATAATGCACCTTTATACATCAATTTAAATCATCAACTATAGAAATAAAAAATAAAACCTACCAGTTATACACTTTACTTGAATGAAATGTCAAATACACTAGCAGCATTGTCTTTTATCACTCAGCACAATCCAGGACTATTTGTCCTTCATTTAAAAAAAGCCTGCAAGTGCAGTTTGGAGGGCTAATAATGCAGAGCGGAATTTCACTAATATGGTAATGATTTATTTTTCGGGAGACATAATCTTCAACGCGCTATATCAGGTTTCTACTACTGACTCACTTCTTGAACAGCTTCAGGTGCTGTGCTTCTCTTAAGTGTATGAATAAAACATGCAATGTTAATTGTGCACGTACATTTTGCATCAGGATTAATTTAGTTTTAACTCATATCGCTTTCAATTGACAAAGGGAAATGGTCATGAATGCCAACATGCAAAGTAATGCTGAGCTGAAGTTTCCACAATTAGGCATGAATAAAATCACACACTTAATATTTACATCAAAACTCAAAATGGCCTTTGACAAAATGTTAATTTTCTTGTATATTTGTATAGATTAATTTTTCTGTGTTATTATCTAATATATTTATAATCTAGCTTTAACTCAAGTAATGCATTATATTTGGAAGAAGCTATAGGAAAGGTGGATAGGAACAAACACAATATGCTTCAAGTAATCCAAAATGTAAGGTGAATAATATTGATCTCTTTTGGTACTTTTAACTTACATTTTGGAATAAAGCATATTTTATTTAACAAACCAATGTTACATATTATTAAACATCAACCCGCTTCAATGGCTGCTTGGTCTAAAGCGCTATTCTCATGTTAGACTAGACTGCTAATGACAGGGAGATTGAGATTTGATATTCCCCACAAATGCAGGTACACTTTCTCTAAATATAACATTATTGATTACTAAAACTATTAGTGTAATTAGTACATAAGTGTAGAACATCAATGGGAAGTAAGATGCATTGCTAAAAAAAAATATCAAAAACTAAACATCATTTCCAAAACCTCAGTAGGTTGGTCTACACTATTAAAATGTAAAGATACATATTAATTAATCTAAATCAGTTGATTTGAAGAAAGCCAACTTACCTTCCTCATGAACCATAGCCATGTTCAATAATGACACATAAATTTGCTCTTCAACCAAATTTTGAAATATTATAAATCCTTTTAAATCTGTTAATTTAAAATGAACAACTATTATTCTTCCTATTCTGTTTGCTTTAGATGACAGTGTAGCAGTGTCCATTTGTAAGCTCCGCATGAAAACTGAAGATTTTTCGTTGATAAAAGTCATAGGAAGAGGAGCTTTTGGAGAAGTACAGTTGGTAAGATCCTTCCCTAGTGCAAGTTTAGGAATTAAATAAAACTCAGTTTTTTGAACACATTATTAGAATTAGTAATAATGAAACTGTGTTTCTTAATATATTTTAAAATTATTTCCAGGTGCGGCATAAATCAACCCAAAAAGTTTATGCGATGAAACTACTAAGTAAATTTGAAATGGTAAGTAGAATTACTTCAAACATTTAAAATAGTTCTAATATTATTTATAAAAACATAATTGTGCTAGCTTTAGTTAAATGTGTTTATGTTGTTCTTTCTGTAAGATAAATCTATTAGAAAGGGATAGAGTTATTGATTAAATATAAAATGTAAAGGCAATGATGATAATAAATGTGGATTATAGCTTCAAAACAATTTTATTGTTTTATATAAGAATATCCAAAGTTGAAAACTGATCTGTACAAATATCACCAGGCTGATATTGATATTTTACAATCAATACTTTGAGGTAATGAAAGTGAACTAAAGTTTCAGTGTAAATATTCTAGATTACTCTACATAGTTTTATAATATAAATAAACACCTGGTTATGGAATAATAAATTGGTAGATTATTGGCATTATATACATTCTACAGAATTTTAATTGACTTATTTAGTTTTTCTCTTTAATCACGACCATAAGGACAATTTTTATTTATGTTGATGTATACTTTGTTTATGGTGAAATCTAACAGGCTTGTCTTTGACGGGCTTCCCTTTGGCTCTACGATCCGCCATAGTGGAAACAATTAAGATGAGCTTGCAACATTTCTTGTCAAATAAAGTGTACAAACACGGGTTTTGACAATGTATCCACATGAAAAGGGTTATTCTTTAAACACGCCAAGCAAACTTTCAATGTGAACAAACTTGTAACCAACCACAGCGCCAACAAATAATACCAATGGTGTGGTTAGAAAGCCTAATCTAATTTGTACACGTTTCCTAATTGACGGGCAAGTCTATTCAAGATTTACTGATAGCTTTTAATTTGTTAGATACTCACATCCATGTATGTAAGAATACAATTAAATTTTAACAAATACTCGTTTCATTTGTCGAATGGTCTAAGGCATAACACTCAAAGTAGACTAGACTGCCAATGACAGGGAGATGTGTTCATATCCCAGTCAGGTGTACCAAGGGTGGTTTTTCCTCAATGGTTTTTCACTTATTCTATATACAAATGCTGGTACACTTCCTCTAAATTCAACCTTCCTCATCTCTAACATGTTACTGTAATTATATATGCGTCCAAACCAAATATGTGGTAAGACGCGATGACAACAAAAAACCTATCACTATGGCCAGTATACCTGGTCTAGTGGCATGTACTCCTGACTCTGACATATAAGGCTAAGGTTCATTTCTGACTGGGTACATTGCGAAGGGATATTTCTTAAAGAATATCTTGACATAATTTCTCATGTTTCTTGATATACTCATAATGGGGCCTTAATTTAGTCAGTTTATATGTGGATAAAACAAACTGGTAGTTGGACGCGAGAGAGACACAAAAAAATGTCATGGTAAATGTTTTAGGTAAACATGTATTTTCAGATGACATTCTGAGTAAATATGGGAAAATGACACCAGGGCAGGGATTTGAATTCTGATTGTCCAGCTGTATGCACTGACTGCTCTATCATCTGAGTCAGTTTGAGGTTTATATTGTATGTCTAACTACCCGTTCTGGTTATACGCGTATGTACAAATAACACTAATGGTTGTATGAAGGGTATATTTAGAAGAAGTGTACCCACATTTGTGTGGAGGGAGGGGGGAAAAACCATCTTCAGTACACCCGACCAAGACTTAAACCCCAATCTCTCTAGCAGTCTAGTCTACTGTGATAGTAGTGCCTAGACTATGCAGTCACTGAAGCGAGCTAAAGCTATTTGATTTACTTTTATTTAATTCTATAAATAGCAGAACAATTAGACACGAATTGATTTGCCATATTATGAGAAAGAAAATATATTTATTGTGCTATAATTATGTTCCTTCTGAAAATCTAAACATTTGGTAGATATAAACAACTTAATCAAAACATTAGATACAATTCTAAAAAGTCTGTTTTGCACACTATATTTAAATTTTGGCGAAATTCTTAACTTGATAGATTTGTGTTATACTTATGAGGCATACCTTAAATATAAATCTTTTCTTTACCTTAAATTGTTTAAAGACCCATAGTAAATTTCAATTGGTAATCATAGCTCACCATCATTACCATCAACTGTTTCCAGCTTGTGGCCGAGTCAGTTTAGTAAAAGGTCTCCATCTTCCTCTTTCTTTATTTGCTTCCATTCACTGATCTTAAACAATTATTTATAAAGTTATCGTCTCCGTCACACCTAAGAGCTTCCAACCACACTTGTTAACATCTTACTGGGACATATCTGGATGGAAAGTAATATGGCCCATCGTTCCCAACCTCTCCTAAGGTGCTAATACAATCTAGTAGGAATTCATAAACGCCAGAGAACAAACAGGGGAGGAGGAAATTACAAATAACAATACAATGTGTATGGTGTTGTGTTGTGTACAAAGCTCCATTTTGCGCTACTATACCAGTTACCTTTCGTTTCTCAGGCATTTAGGTCTTTAACAATTAACCAAAATAGGTTTTATGTGGGAGGAGGGGGCTTTTCAGAGTGGAAAATGCTAACTTTTAAATTATGTTTATAAGTATAGCTACAGTATACTCCCGATTAACTGCGGGATTTACTGATGTAGTCAGTACATCCCTAGGTAAGAGATAATGGACAGAGAGACAAAACGTTTATACAAGGGGAACTGCACTGGAATGGACTCATAGCCTGCTCAGTTATCTGGCTCAAGTTATACGACACCCTCCTATCTGACAAGCTGATGTTTCAGGAATTACATAACGGGAGAAGGAAAAAGGAAGAAGCTGCAACGAGGCAGAAGACTAATACAAACATTTTAAGGAATGTGTCCATTTTGAATATAATGTAAATTGAGTTAAAGTGTGTTTTTTTATTTGAGGGTGTGAAATATAATGATCTGTTCATAAAACCAATCATGATAGGTGAGTACTAGTTTGAATTGAATGTGCTACAATATCTTGTTTTACTAAATTTTTGAGTTATTCGTGGCACTTGTCTCGCGGATAAACTGGAGTTAACTGTATATAGCAATATCTCAATTATGCAGCTCCTTTAAATAAAGAAGCTATGATACACATCCAAAAATTACCCTGGGCTAAAATTAGACCCCTTATTTATAATTTAGCTATAATATTAATAAGTTTGATAAAGAACTATATTTTAATCTCCTTACAACTATGACTTATTATATAATTGTTTCATTTAATTTCATTTTGAAGTAAACTAACAAACTGTCCACAATTCTAAAATTAGGAATTACATCAACAAACATTTAAATCATGTACCTTCTCAGCAACATATTAATTAGTTCTTAAAAACAGCTCATACTCTTATATCCCCCAGACATGTTATTTTTATCCCTTTCCTCCCAAGTGTTTGGTTTTTGCAAGGAATCTCTCGGACTGGCACTCTGTTCTGAAAGGTCGTTCTTACCAAAATCCTACTATATAGTGTAATATGGTTGCGAAAAGACATTCAGAATGGACTCCGTACAAAGATAATTGTAAAGTTGAATATGTTATTAGTGAGACTGCTCAAACCAGTTTTATTTTGCAGTTTGAAGTGGTGTGATTTTATTCTGCATATAATTTCAGATCAAGCGCTCTGACTCAGCATTTTTCTGGGAAGAACGTGACATCATGGCTCATGCAAACTCTGACTGGATAGTCCAGCTTCACTTTGCCTTTCAGGACACCAAATACCTCTATATGGTCATGGACTACATGCCAGGTACTTTTAGCTTTAATTCCTCTGTGGATCTAGTTCAACACACCGAGGGGACTAGTACTATTCGACACACAAATATTGCATCTCGTGGCTAAGCGCTGCATTCGCTCTATACTATGAAAGGTCAAGGGATGCGAGGAGCATTCTAGTACAGTCGGTACCAAATGGCAAACAGGACATAAGTCCTTCTCTGAGAATAGTTGGCTTAGAACGCTTATTCGAAGCCATTTTAAAAACCCTTTACATACCTTGTATTTAAAGTTGATTAGGTATCCGTAATGTTTTTAAAAAAAAGGAAAAAAAAACATTTTACACAAAACTACTGAGAGTCCCAAACTATCAAACTTAGCCGCCCCCCTCGGTAAGCAGACCGGAGTGTACACGCCAAAACGTCAAGATAACGACTGATGATGTGTATCATTGGTCTCCCCCTTCAGTAGATGACATTATATCCTCATGCAATGTTTACTGTATGAGTAGTAGTAGCTAGGAGGAATATCCTTGTCTGCTTTACTCTGGTTTGAAGGTCTGCGGTTCAAGCCTCACAAGGGTGCATAAATATTATTGACATGCTCTTATTTAGAGGCTTATCTTACACCTCTGGCTCAAATATTGGGAAAGTCATGGTTCTGTTCTTTCTATGATTCAAAACCAGTGTTGGCACAACTAATTCCAATCTCACTCTTGAGTGTAGTCTCAGACAGGGTTGCCACAGGTGGGTATAACAAAACACCAACTGGGTTTTATTGGTTTGAACACACTTTTAAAAAACATTGCTTATAATAAATTAAAAAATGCCTTGAGCTGCTCTTAAAATAAACTATCGGTAATGGTACTCAATAGATAATTGATTATATAGTGTCCAATCTTTTGAGTGTAACTGAAACGAGACGGGGGAAAAAAAAATTAGCACTGTGTCTTAGCACAAAATCAGGTTGTACGCATATGTACTACTTACTCTAATGTATTAGGATGAGGAAGGTTGAATTTAGAGTAAGTATATCTGAGTCAACATAAAACAGTAAAAATATATTAAAAAATTATTTGGCTTCAAGATTATTTCATACAATTTGATTCGGCTTAGCCTCAAATCAACGAACAAGTAGGTACTCATCAGCTCTATAATTTTTCTTACTTTAAAATTTAAGTTTTTTACTAGTACCTACATTCAAGAACGATGATTGATTTTGTGGTGTTTGATGAGAGATTGAGAAGTTTAGTAAAGAATACTAGGGCTGTGTGTGGAGCTGAATGTGGAACAAATCCCTTCCTAGTGATCTCAGTAGTTGAATTAGGTAGGAATTTTGTGAGGTTACTTCCCCGTCTTTGCGAAATAGTTTTCCACTTCTCATGTCAACATAACAACAGTCTTGGCGACAGTCACACCAGGATAACAGCTGCCACCCACTTCATCCTCAGCCAGCACCTGTGAGGAATAGGCTGAGAAACACGAGAGTGATGAATATGGTCTACCATCCGGGAAAATAAGGGAAAACTGAAACTATCCGGGAATTTGAAGTGGTTGGGAAAAAATGGGAATAAGTCGGGATCCTGGTAATTTACAACAAAAAATCTGGGAAAAAAGGTTGTTTTAATCAAAATATGAAATATAATAATAATTAAATCAAATCAGTAAATTACAATATGGTTTAAAATGTCTTTTTTTTTTGTAGCTGGGTAATATATTTTATAATTTATAGTAGACTATGTTAATACAAATAAATTTTTTTTTTTATTTAAATATTGAAACTTCATAAAAAGGATTAATGTATTAAAGGGGGGTAGAAGGGTGTNATAAAAAGGATTAATGTATTAAAGGGGGGTAGAAGGGTGTGAAATACTGTTGAGTCGGGAATTTTAAGAAATGATCAAGGGAAAAGTCAGGAATTTCATTGGTCAAATTGAGTAGACACCATGGTATACATTGGGAATATGATTAGAAAGAGGATGAAAGGCATAGAAACTCCCGAAGTAAATAGTTATATCATTGGTGGGTGTCGGGACATCGGGCCAGATGAGTTCTAGAACTTATAGTACATACTAAGGATTCATAGTTTTTGTCATCATCAACAAAAATGATGAGCATATGTCTTGACAGTGCAGACTTGAATTAATTTGGAAAATGCTTTCTTTGTAAGACTTTTGAGTAAAACCTTTGTCTCTTGCCTAAGTTATTTCTCGTGACATACAATGGGATGATCATTTATCTGAAATAATTTATAAATTTGAGGATAAGTGTTAAATTAATGATCTGGCCTCTGGTTGTTGGGCAGGTCATATAGCTATGTTGGTCTAAATCATTAAGGATAATAATTAATAATAGCTCTATTAAAACAAATCATATTCAAAATATGAGATAAAATAATTAAATCTTGATTATAAGTGTTTACTTTCTCATATATATTATTTGGGATTTCGGGAATTACTTTTTATTTTGGGATGGGAACGGGAAAATTTACGCCTTAGAATAATTTTAGATTAAAAATATATTGATTTCTTAACTAATACGGTAAGACTTGTAAAAGGTATAATATTATTAAAACCTGCTTTGGTGGCCGCATGGTCTAAGGCATCACTGTCGCAATAGACTGCCAATAACAGGGAGATTTTAGTTCGATCCTGGCCAGGTGTAAATAGTTTCCCACTATCCACACAAATGTGGGTACACCTCCTGTAAATTCAATCTTTCTCGTTCTTAGCACACTAGAGTCATTAGTACATAGGTGTATAGTCGGAACGGGTACTAAGATGTAGTACTAAAAACATTGCTAAAGGTAATACAAATCGTAAGAAAAAAGAGATGTGCGAATGGCATTTTTTTATTAAAACAAATAACAAAATTTTGAATTAATATCAAATAGCCCTAGTACAAATCAAATAATATTTGACACCTCTTCATTGTGCTATAAGTATGAAACTGAATCGTATCATATAGGTTTGAAACCGCTTAAAAGTTACTTATGTTTATTAAAACTCCTTAAATGTTGTCTATGTTTAATAACCCTTAAATGTACTCTGTAGGTTTGACACCCCTTGTACTCTGCTACCTGTCTGGCTCACCAACAACAGACATGGTTGATAGTAGAATATATGTTTGAAGCTCTTCCACTCGCTGAACCTAACAAGTAACTGTTGATAGTCACACCTCCCATCTTATTTATCTGTCTACAAGTGAGCCCCATCTCAGCCACAAAGGTTGATAAAGAACATGAAGAGTTGGGAGTAACTGCTAGAACACAAGTGTGCACCCTTTGTTTTGCTTCCTGCAGCACGTTTCCTGCCCAATCGATGGAAATCGACTCGACCTTTTCCCGGAGGGTTCGGGATCCCCTTCGCCCCTAAATATTATATATTATATTATATTGCTCATCTGGGCTACATCACCTGGAACCCAGTTTGGGGAAAGAGATTGTATTAATATACCGTTGCCCAGGGGACACTCGAATGTACTTATTGCACATCCTTTCTATGGAGGCTCTATCCATGTCCCGATGGGCCGAGGTGATGCTGATAGTGGGTATGAGGGTGTGGAAGCAGTGGAAGCTCTTAAACCTAACTTAAGCCTAACTAATCAAACACTGGGGATCATTGGGGCAATTCCCCTTCCAGGGAAAATACCCAAGGTACCAGCCGGGAATCGAACCCGGCACCCCTAGACTCGTAGTCAGGTACTCTAACCACTACACCACAGGACCACTTATTTTTTGTATAAAGAGAAAGTATCGTAGTTTTGGAAATTTTAGACCTCAAAATTATGATGAAATTTACATGATAATTACAAGAACTATTTTGTTTATCTTTGATCACAGATCTAAAACTGTTTGATGAACTTGGTCCAAACTTGATACATATATTGGGACTTTATTTCTGTTTGACCTTAGCTCTTACATTAGAGGTAGTTTAACTGACGATTCTTTTTTCTTTTTGAATTACAAATTTTGCTAAAATGGTTTAAATGGTTTTGCTTAAAATGGATATCTGGGGAGTGTTTGACATGACTTAATACTTGTTTTATGTGAAAAAATATACTACCCTATTACTTATGATGATTTTTTTTAAATTGGTGTCTCCATTCTACTTGATAAATAATAACTTACATTATTTTCTCTAAGAAAACCCTATTTAAAGGTAGTTTACTTATGACAAATTTTAGAAAAGTTGAAATCTTTCGAAAATAGTTCTGAAGATTTAGCTTAAAATGAATGTTTTTCATCCTAAATAAGTATATATTTTTTATATTTACAAATTAAAAATAATATAATGGTAGTTTACAAATAAACAATTTTTGAAATTATTTGTTTATTGTGAGCAACAAGATGATATGTTTGTTTTTTTGGACAAAACTTACTTAAGGGTAGACTACATAAATCCAATTTTTTTGAAAATTTTCTTCCAATACAAGAACGTTTCTGCGATTGTCCTACCATTTATTTTAAGATTGCCTAATATAGAATATTATTAAGAATTCGAGGGGCTAGTAGAGTTGAAAGATTAATTCCTAAAAATAAGTTATATTATTATTTTTTTAAATATAGGTACAATGTGTTTTTAGATATTTAGAAAATTCGAAAAGTGCCTATTAAATAAGACCATTTGTTCATCTAGCATACTAATTGTAAGACTATTTGATTTTCAGTAAAGTGTTTTTATAACTCACTCATTTTTATTTTTAAGGTGGAGATCTAGTAAATTTGATGTCCAACTATGATGTGCCTGAAAAATGGGCCAAATTCTATTGTGCTGAAGTAGTGTTGGCCTTGGATGCCATTCATTCAATGGGATTTGTACATAGGTGAGTAACTTTCAAGCAAGTCGAATTGTTTAGTAGTTTTATCAATAAATAGAATAGATGGTATAGTTTTTGTATAAATAATATAAATGGGAATGAAGTTTGTGAGGAGCAGGTTAGCTGTCACAAGGGGAAACACGATTAGGAATGAAGTTATACGGGGAAGAGCTGTGGTACAGGGAGTACATGAGAGAGTAGAGGAAGCAAGACCGAGATGGTATGGACATGTAATGAGGATAGAAAAAGAGAGGCTACCAATTAAAATGTTGGAAATGAAGTATGTAGGAAAAAGACCGCAAGGGAGACCAAGAAATAGATGGTAAGAGCAGATAACAGAAAATGTTAAAGTGAGAGGAGAAGAATAGAAGAAATTAAACGAGGAAAAATGGACAATGGTGAAAGGATATAGGAAGATGGAGGCATTATACTAAACTTACCCGGTAACAAGCTGGAAACAGTTGATGATGATGAATATGAAGAACTTTGATGCTGTCTTTAACTCTGAAAAGTGACAAATTAATGTTTGAAAAATGTTTTTTATATTTCAGGATTACATTACAATACTTTTTTTATTTTTTTATAAATAGAAAGAGATAGAAAATATGTGTATGTTGGAGATCTGATATAGTTAAATAATAAATTTGACAAGAAGTGTAGATGAATAAATGAAATATATGTTTACTCTAATGATAGTATTTCAACTGACTTTGCAGTAGAAAAACAAGAAGGCTGAAAAGATTGAGGTATTCATTTATTAACGGTTGAGAGTTGTAGGAGTAAACAATAAAGCCAAGTCACAAATAGACAAACTACACATTCTTGGTAAAAGGTAATGGCAAGACTGACACATTCTTGAAGAACAAGTGAGTAGGATATACAAACTATGGTCCATTCAAGACTTTATAATCATTATTTGATATAATATTAATTACATTATGATTATTATTAGAGATGGGTTGAATTCCCTATTTTATAAATTTGAATCTCGAGTCCAAATCTACGATTTACCTTTGAATTCCGAATTTGAATCTGAATCTTGGTAAAGATTATGAATATAAAAGTAAATATAAATATAAAACAATACAAATAGTGACTAAAGGTTAACATTCTTTCATATAAACATTTAATTATAACATTCATACATTCAGTTAAGTGTTAAATTACTGATCTGGGGTCTGGTTGTTAAGTTCATTCTATAATAATTGTAATCGGTTCTGAACCACCAATAAGAACTACTAAAAATAAAACAAATTCCACTTGAAAATGGAAAAAGTGTATGTTTTAAGGATTTGAGTCTTAAATCTGAAATTATCTCGAATATCCATGGGGATTAACGTTGTTTGGACAGAGCTAATGTCGAGAAAAATCTGTAAGATAGCGTTGGTGTCGTTGAGAAAAAGGTGAGAGTTGGT
>CABFOV010007619.1:0-21121 GCA_902141375.1 Timema poppense
CTTGCAACTCCTGAACTCGCAGATCGCAGGCTGTACCAAAACAGAGCTTATTTTGAAAGGTTTCTACTGTCGTGCGAGTCTGGCGCTGTTCCGCTTGCGAATGAGTTTTCAGCCCGACAACACTGTAAAACCATGACGTGCCAAAGGGTTGAGGCGATGAGATACCACAACGCACCAATGTACAAGATACGTAGTTGAAAGTAAACACTATTATTGTATTGAATGCATCATGTGAAACGATTTGTTTCATTTTATTAGGAAACCATGTTCCAGTTGTTTGCATATAAGTTTGTTATCTCAAAATGTTCTCAGGTTATATGAGTAGAAGTTAAACCATTCTCCTGTTCAATATCCACTTTAAATTACTTGTTAGCATGCTTATCTATAACGCAGAAGTTCATGGCATCGATCCTATCTCGAGTAAATTATTTTAATTTTGTGTCTGAATTTAAATTACTTGTTAATAATTTAGAATTCAGTAAAATATTATTTTATTTTCGCAACTATTTTTAAAACATAATATGCCCTAAGGGTTTCTTTTCCATGCGAATAATAATTAGCGTTCCTAACTATATTTTTAAATGTGTACATTTTTATGTCATAAAACTCATTAGTTTCATTTTTATATCATTACCTACACACAAAATTTAAAAAATTAATGTACTATTTTTAATGTACAACCTTGTTAAATTATTTTTAAAGAAGCATATTATGGTAGTCTATATAGGCTAAAATACCTTGTATAACTCTATAAAAAAATAAAATATATGCTTACTAATACAATAATTTAAAATTGAAGTCTTTTATCAGTCTGATAAATAACATTAAAAAAAATTGGAAATGACAGGATTTGAATACGCGAACTCCAGATTATGAGAATGTCACACTACCGAGTGAGTCAAATTGACGGTTAAATAAATTTTAAAAAAAATTATTATATTTTCACCCAAACAAATATTTTTTTGAAGGATTGAATAAAATGTACAAAACAATCATATTATTTTCTTCTGTAAACCTATTTTGTACAATGGTTGGGTTTTTTAACAAAATCAGTCTCAGAAGGTTGCAACCGAAGAGGGAGATGGCATCCATTTTGTTATATTATGCTCTACTCGACAGACAAGGCTTCAGTTATACGCAGCGCAGACGTTTCAAAATTAGGGGTTTGCGAGATTGTGTGCGAGATGAGAGAAATGCGCTAGCGACTCGCTACTCGCACGTTTAAAAATTAGGGGTCCATGAATGTGTATATTATAACCATACAAGCAAAGAGGATACAAACTTCCCTGTCTCCATTTCTTCTCATTCCTACAATTGTGGGATGAAAAAAGTTTATGTTTGAGTATTTATGCATTTATAAAATATCGATATTATTTAAAAATATAGTTGCTCAACGTAAATTCCTCAAAATGACTAATAATTTACACAAACCAATAGCTACAAATTCTAAAATTACAAAAAATGAAAAGAACATTTCCACAACCAGGGGATAGTGAACATAATTTGTGTACACGTGAGCATTGTCTGTGATACAAAAAAAATCAACAAAATCCTGATTCTGATAATAGCGTTAAGTGGCCGAAATATAATTTTTAAATAATAAATTAATTACCTAGACATAACGATGAGTTACATACCCCGTAGTCATTACAAGGCATTGTTAGGATAATCAAGTCTCATAGAATACGGTAGGAAAGACACGAAGCGTGAATGGGAGAATCTAGAACCTGATTCAGGGTACTGACTGGCAAACCCAATGGGAAGAGACCATTGGAAAGATAACATTAGTATAGACCTGAGAGAGATAGGAAGTAAAGAGGTGGACTCGATAAAACTATATCATTATAGGGATAGGTTCTAAAGTGATGGACTTGATTTAACTAGCTCAAGATAGGGATAGGGTGTAATTAGGTGGATTGGATAGAAGTATATCACTATAGGGATAGGTTGTAAATAGATGGACTTGATAGAACTAGCTCAAGACTTTAGGGATAGGGTGTAATGAAGTGGATTAGATTGAACTATATAACTTTAGGGATAGGTTGTAAATAGATGGACTTGATAGAAATAGCTCAAGATAGAGATAGGGTGTAATTAGGTGGATTGGATAGAACTAAATCACTATAAGTATAGTATGTAAAGAGGATGATTGGATGTAAATAGCTGATTTTTTTTTTTTGTTCGTGTGAACATTTAAACAAGACTCTTTTAACTGCTCATTAATTGCTAAAATATTTCAACACTAAGAAATACTGTTGATGCTAGTTTATCTTGTAAGTAACCGACATGACCTCCTCTTTTACTCCTAATATTTCACAGTAAAGGTGTCAACGGAGACTTATCAAAGTGACGTTAGTAGGCTGTGTGGAAGGAGGAAGGGCTTCTAGTTTTGGAAACTCTCTGGCAAGTTGCAGACAAGAATAAGAAACCCCTCTCTCGCCTGCAAGTTACCAGGAAACTATGCGGTGTAGAGGAGGTATAAGGAGGTGGGTGAGTGGAATACTAAGAGAACAAGGGGTGGCTGTCTAGCTTGAGGAGCACGGGGTTTGGGGGGAGGGGGGGGGGTCCCCTTCCCTTCTATTCCTAAATTAACTTCCAATTAGGTATCAACATCTCCGCCAGGTTGGTCGAGATATGCTTACACCCGTAAACTTCGGAGGAGGTGTGGTTTCTTGGAGGGGAACTTCTGAAGAATAATACCTACCCTCCACACCCTCCTATCTACTATGCCCTAAATGAGCCTTTGTTAACAACTAAAATTACCGGCAAGAGTTGGCCGCAGGGGTAGCGCCTGACTGGTTTTTAAGGTAGTATGTTTTTTTATCGGCCAGAACAAAACTAATCAAATAATGACTCATAGATAAGTTTAGTTTAATTTTCTACGTACGTACATAACCTCAATAGTTCTTGAACAATTGCCATTAGCGTAGTTACATTGGGGCAGAAAGCTTTTAAATGAAGGGGGAAAAGTCATTTTCAAATTACACTTTCTTCGTGGCGGATATCCAAGAACTATTGAAATTACTTTATGCAGAAAATCAAAACCTAAGCCCACCTAAGCCCCTGACTTTTCAGTATACGAGTAAAACAGTTTGTAGCATAATATAATTATTTGTGTCAACACAACTGTTTACCTGTGTAATCTATCAAATACAATATTAATTTATTAATGTTAGTAACTCAAAAACTATATTTTTCTAAAGTTGTAAAAATGTTGGTTGCATTTAGAGATCGAAATATTTTTGACCATAAAAACTGCAAGAAATACTGACTTTAGGGTGAGGTGGAAGGGGATGCAAGAAACGACCAAACCATTTCTTTGTTCAAAATAAATCAACTATGCTCCAGTAAAAACCAATAGTTTAATCTTCTTCACATGGTGATATCAACAACAGTTGTTGAATATCTGTCGAAGGTGTCCTGGAATTTAATGACAACTTTTTCTCTTCATTTAAATAGTTTCTTATCTAATGCCGCTATTACCATGACAGATATTCAACAACTGTTGATATCACCGTGTGAAGAAAAATAAACTAAACGTTGTTACTGTAGCAGTATTTTATTTAATTGGGAAAAAGAAGTTTTGCTATAAAATCTGCAAAAGCCCATTTTACCGCGTACCCTATATCCCCACCTTAACTCTTGTCCCCCTTCATACCAACCTAAACACATTCGACATTTATTATTCTACCACACCATTTTAACAAGCGTATATTTATAATGATAGATATATATATATATATATAAATAATGATTCAATGATTTCAAATTATTACAGTTGACGAATTATAAGGGCTAAAATTAGGTCGAGGATCGACATGACCAGGGAAGATTTCAACAGAAAGAGGTTACCGCTGACCAGCAAGTTGAGTTTGGAACTGAGAAGAAATCTGATGAAATGCTACATTTGGAGCACTGCGCTGTATGGAGCAGAAACTTGGACTCTCTAGAAGGTGGAAAATAAATACTTGGAGAGATTCGAAATCTGGTGCTGGAGAAGATTTGAGAAGGTCCTGGAAGCAGAAGGAGGAGGTGGAGAATAGGGCGCGTTGTCGGTCTCTTAAGTTCACTGACAAAAAGAATGAACCTGTCATAAGACAGAACACACGATAATAACAATAATTAATAATGGATCAAACTCTATATTTTATGCTATTTGTGTAAGTACAATTGTTAAGGTAAAGTAATTAATGTATGAGGCTGAAATTTAATATAACTAGACATTTACTTGAGGTGTACACAATTAAATATTATTAATAATAATACTATAAATATTTAATTGTGTACTTCTCATGTCAATGTATTAAATTTCAGCCTCATACATTAATTACTTTACCTTAACAATAAATGTACCCGCCTCGGTGGCGTAGTTGGATAACGCGCTTGTCGTGTTGAGCTCGACCGCTGAGGACGGGGAGATCGAGGTTCGAATCTCGGTCGGATGAACTGGGGGGGGGGGTGTTCCTAAATGGTTTTCCACTCTCCCTCCACGCAAATGCGGGTTCACTTCCTCTAATTCAACCTTCCCAATTCCTAATCCATTAGCGTAATTAGTACTTAAAGCGTACAACCCGAACGGGTAGTAAGACGCGGTGCTAAATATTATTATTATTATTATTAACAATAAATGTAAATAGCATAAAATAGCAAGTTTGGCCCCTTGTAGCTCGTGAACCGTAATGATTTAAATGATGGATTCACTACTTGTAGAGTATATTTATACACTTGTTAAAATGTGCAGTAAAATGGTGATAGTTGAATGAAGAGATTAAATAAGAGGGAGAGGTGACGGCATTGGCTTGGAAGGAGAATGGACTAATACTATTTGCTAAAACAATATTTAAGACATACAGTCTGGGTTAAGCCCTCTGATGCTGCATTTGCGTGGAGGGAGAGTTGAAATCATTTAGGGAAAACTTACCTCGTTACACCTGACCTAGATCCAAACCCCCCCGATCTTCCCGTCATCGGCAGTCTAGTTTAACACGAGAGTAACGCCCTAGACCATGCGGCCACTGAAGAAGGTATGGTCTAAATATAAGTCGTAGCTCTTGCAATAGACTGGAGGGTAGAACTAAGGACCCAAACGAAAGTAATAAATGGCGTGGTCACCACACAGACCTACTCGCTTACTGACTCTGGTATTAGGAACTCGAAAGCTCATTGCCACATCTACAATAGTACGCCACCAATATTATCTCTATCTCGAGATAGTTCAATCCAATCCACCTCAATGCACCTTATCCCTAAGTTGATCAGTACTTTGAACAAGGTTATAGATTCTTCCATTCACACTGCATATCCTGCCCACCGTAATCTACGAGACATGATTTTCCTAACATTATCTTGTAATGAGTACAGGGTATGTAATTCATCATTATGTAAACTTATTCATTGTCCATTATCTGAATCCCCATTTTGGACCAACTATCTTCCTAAGCACCCGTTTTCCAACTCCCCAAATCTTTTTTCGTCACGTAAGATATGAAACAATGTTTCACGTCCATAGAAACAACTGGTATATCTAATGTTTTGTATATTCTGAGTTCTACATTCCTTAGCATCGGGCGAGAAGTCAGCAACTTTCTCGCTACTTATTAAAATACATACTTATAGATCATATTATCTGAATCAATATAAATCCAATAACATAAATTGCTGCATAAACATAATGACATCTCACCAAATAGCTTAAATGAAATAATTTACACTAAAACAGAAACATAGTGGACAAAATTGAACGTCACTGTTCACTAAAGATCAAATCAATCATTTATTCCGTTTTCCGAACCTTTGTTTTAAAATTATATTTGATTATAGATCGTAAACTATTGATTTTACAAAAATATATTTCAAATTTAAGTTATTTACTTTTGATATTCCTACGAATTTTTAACGATAAATTAGTTCGTATCTCAAAGAGTGACGGAGATATTATCCAAAATCAGGAATTTATACTTCTGGAAAGTACCCTCAAAATAATATTTACTGTAAAATGAGATGCGCCTTATTTTTTAACTTTAAAAAGTGCCTAAATACGGATTTGAATCAAAATCTTTAGATAAGATTTCGAGAAAATCTATATTTTCTCTTTTTGTGCTTTCAGTAAATACCCTTAATTTTAGGATTAGTTTGATAATTCCAAAAATCTTTTTGGTGAACCTTATGAAAAGCCTAAATACCAAGTTATAGCCCGAATATTAAAATGATGTCGGCTCCAAGCCAAAATACAAACACACAGACAGCATAGCGAAAACCCTTTTTGGGGTTCAGGGAGTAATGAAACGTCAACATTCACAAAAAATCTCGAATTCTCTTAATTTTGGTTGACTATCTCAATACTTCCTCTCTCCTAGGGATCGTGAGAAAATAAATACATAGGATGACGAGGGTGAGAGAGGCAGGTTGGAGGGAGGGGTACATTGTAGGGCAGCTCTCGGTGTAGGTCTGTAGTGCGGGTAAGTGTCCTGGCCGGGGCAGATATTCGGGGTCCGCGCGCCACCACCCTTCTCCCCTCCCCCTAGCGCCACGACGCCGATCAATAGCGAGGCGCGGGCCGCTGCCTTGGTGTCGTCACAGCGCTGTGTGTGTGTGTGTGTGTGTGTGTGAGCCCGGACTAGGCTAGGGTGTGGCAGGCGTACGGCATAAGGGTTCAAACCCCGGACAAGACCCACAGCCATCTATCTTCATGTCAGGGGGGAGAGAGGGGTGTCTGCTTGCTGTGGACCTTGGCTTGCAGTCACTACAATATTGTGTAGCTATGATCGGAACAATATTTACATAGTTTATTACGCAAAAAAAATTAAAACATTTTACTTTATGATTAGACTCACTTCGGTGGCCGTGTGGTCTAAGGCGCTACTCTCACAGAAGACTATACTGCCGATGACGGGGAGATCAAGGCTCAAACATCAGTCGGGTGTACTGAAGGTGGTTTTTCCAAAATGGTTTTACACTCTCCTTTCATGAAAATTCAAGCACATTTCCTATAAATATAACCCTACTAATCCCTAAAACCATTAACGTAATTAGTACATAACCGTATAACTCTGACGGGTAGTAAGATACGTCACTAAAAACAGTCCCTAAACCCCAAAAAGCAAGTGGGTTTATAACGTTCCTAGGTAGACCTGTCCAGTAGTAGGAGAACTAACAGGGGAGGAGGAAAATAGAAATGACAATACAATGTGTTGTATTAAATGACGTCATTCTTTACACAAAGATCCATTCTACGCTCCTAATCCAGTTACCTTTCGTTTCCCGGGCTTTTAGCTCTTAATGATCAACCGAAATATGTGGATTCTTGTACTTTTCAGAGGGAAAATGTCAACTTTTAAACTGTTTACAAGTCTGTATATGTATAGGGTAAACAACAAACTCGTGGACTGCTAAATGTTTTGTCAATATTTAACATAAGCGCAACATCAAATTGGAGATGTCTGAATACCTAAGCAGCCCTCTTGATTTAAAATGTTGCCTACCTGTGACGTCACGGCAAGTCAAGAAAGGATCTCCAAAGTTCATGTACTGTACTTGTATTTAAGTTCTATTCGGCGGCTTTAAAGATAAAATTTTGACATAGACCATACATTCTTATATAATCCTAAAATGATCTTACATCAACGGTTTATATTCTCTTTGCTCAAGAAAATGCGGGTAAACTTTCTTTAAACTAAACCTTTCTCATTCTTACCGTGCTAATGTAACCACGTGGACAGCTCGGATGAGCGGTAAGACGCGGACTAAGTGGTAAGATATTCCGAAGCGGTCTAGTATTAATTTTCTTAATTTCTCGAACTCTCGTAAAGAGGAAGTGCTGTGGTTGTCAAAAAGATCAAATTGGATATTTTGATGGATATCGATATTTGATGACCCTCTGAATTCGAAAAGGTATTTTTTGCAATGCCATCTCACTGGAACTAGAGCCAAAACCATTTTCTCGATCAGGCTAAAACTTGGTATCTAGCGTTTTGATAAGGTTAACCCGAGGTTAAAAAAAAATTAATTAGATAGTCAACAGTGAACATTATTTTGAGGGTACGTTACATAAACTTAAATCTCCAATTTTGATCATTTCTCTACAACTCTGTAAGATATGCAATAGTTTATCATTGTAAGATTGTTGGTCTTTTATAAATAAACAACTTTAGTTTGAAATCATATTTTATAAAATTAGTATTCACTGAGCTATAGGCGAATATTTCCTTAGAAATTAGAGCTTTGAGAACTGAGAATATGAAAATGTACATAAAAATAATATGGTTATGTAATAGTACATATTATTTCATGTATATACTCTTTGGTGAAATGCGATAAGAAAGTGTACCTATTGTCTTTCTGCAACAGCGGCTATTATTTAGTTTATCACATCTTGCGAATGATGAGTATAATTTTGTTTAAAGCAGTGAGAACTTATGTACAGTGAAACGTAATATTTACAGTAGAACTTTTTTAATTCGAAGTCCAAGGGATATATAAAAAAAATCGGAGGTATCCAAAGTTCGAATTAACAATTTTCATGAGTGTCTAAGCAGCTGGTAAACAATAAATCAATAACCTAAAAATAAGCTACATATAATTTATATGCATTTATATTATAAACACACACATTTTATACATGCCATATAAAACACATATACACAATAATACACACATAAAAAGAAAGAAACATTCAAACACAAACATTAAAACTTGTAAAAAATTAGCAAACAAGAAAAGACTTAAATCATAATTTTATTGATGAAAACCGAGCCAACATATTCCCTATATTATGCAACCCGCTCTGCGTCGGTGCACAATTCCCCGCTTACTCATTTCTGTGTGTCAGTAGGCTAACTCCAAATTTATTTGATAATAGGGTGGTTTATTAAAGATCGTTTAGTTAGGTTTGACTTGAGTTCAAACTAGAAAATTTACAGTGTATAGGCTTCGAATTATCCAAATGTTTCATTATAAAATTCGAATTAAATTGTTGTTGTTTTTACCATTGATTTGTATTGGAACTTCACGGGTAATCGTGGTGGGTTCAAATTGTCCAATTTTTAGAACTGACCAATGTCGAATTAGCCAAATCATACTTTATTTATAATTTAAGCTTTTTGGATCCAAACGCAGCCGCCATCTTTAACTGGAACCATTCGAGAGTTATGGTTTCAAGATCAACCATCTGAAAGAATTTCAAACGCGTTTGAAACATTGCGGGGGGTTTTTCTTTCAACTTTTACAGATAAATATCATCCCACTAGTTACAAATTATTGTATTTAAGGAAATATCTATATGGAGGCGAACCACAATTCAATTAATTCTAATTTAATTTGTTAAATAAGTTAATAGAAAACTTTTTAAGAAATAAGAATTTCCCTACAATCACTCAAAACATTTAAAAAAAATGGGTTCACCCATATTTATTCCCGTTGACTACCCTCGCCACCATTTTAGAAACATAGCCCCTTCAGTAACAACTATATCCCCCGGTGGCTCAAATTTCTAGTTACAGCTTATTCATTAATAATTAGGCATTCCAAGATTTAAGTTCAAATTTCTGACTAAATAAGTTAAAATCAGTTTGACAAAACTCTAGAAATTGCAGACTAAACAGATTAAAATCTTGTTGGTAGAACTCTAGAAATTGCTGACTAAATATATCCAAAATTTGTTTGTATAACTCGCAAAATTGCTGACTAAATACATAAAAATGTGTTTGGTAGAAGCCGAAAGATTGCTGACTAAATAAATTAAAATTTGTTCGGTAGAGCTCAAGAAATTAAATTTGGTTTGGTAAAATTTAATAAATTACTTAGTCATTGAATTAAAAATTTTTTGTTAGAACTTAAGAAATTGCTGAATAAATAAAATAAGATCTATTGTGTATTACTCGAGAAGTTACTGACTAAATATATTACAATTTGGTTGGTAAAACTCGAAAGATTGCTAACTAAATAAATTAAAATTGTTTGGTAAAACTCAATAAATTAGATTAAAATAGCTTATGTAAAGCTTAATAAAATGTTGATTCAATAAATTAAATTATATTTTCCAGAACCTGAGAAATTTCTGACTAAATAAATTAAGTTCGGTTATGCACTATTCAAGAAATCACTGACTAAATAAATTAGAATTTGCTTGGTAAATTCAAGAGATTGCTTACGAAATGAATTAAAATTTCTTCAATAGAACTATAGAAATCGCTGATTAAAGAAATTGTAATTTTCTGAAATAGCTTCTACTTTGAACATTTTTTTCAAATTATGAAAATCTGTTGTGTGGTACTCCGGAAACAATATTTAGATTTAGAGGTATCGCCTCACTTTTAATACTCAACACCCACACAGGATGTCTACCATGCTAAGAAAATACAGTCCAGTAAAGTGGAGTTTCACGGCGGGCACTCTGTATATAGAAATATGGCATGTATAATTATGTGACTTACGAGGTTTGTTGAGAAAATACGTGAAGACGTGAACAAAGGAGTGCTCTCTCTGTACACCTGTTAACAACTATACGATCATTAATCACGTCACTCTAGGGGAGGGGAGAGTCAGAGGAAACATACCAGGGTGCTACAAGGTGTGAAGTATGTATTACCTAACATTACTAATAAACACACATATTGCACCCGTGGGATATTGATCCTCGGCCTTCTGAATCAAGGTCCAACACACTAACTCTACCGGTTATATTCATGACTAAAAATGATCGCTCATTCAGTCACGAATAAATATAAAAAATAACCCGTTTTTGTGGGCGAATGGTCTAAGGTGTCACTCTCGCAATATACTGAATCGACTATGACGAGGAGATCGGGGTTTGAATCCTGATTGTATGTACCGAGGGAGTTTTTTCCTTAAATTACTTTCATAATCTATCCCCACGAAAATTCGTTTACACTTCCTCTAAATTAATTCTTCCTTATCCCTAACACATTAATGGAATTAGTTCATATGCGCATAGAACGAATGTGTAATAATAAGCGGCGACAAAAATCAAAATCAAACTAAAAATCTTTATTGTTATAAAAAATTGCCAAAATATGTACATACTGTACCTTAAATCACGTTACAGTCCATCCCGCCTTAAGGGTTCATTGAAAAGCGTTGCTTTACTTTATATTCATTACTGTTTCCAGCCTGTGGTCAGTGTTTTATTCAAGCCATAAATCTTCCACTACAGGCTTGCTAGGCCTGTCGTAGCTTCATATGGCTTATAATCTAACTTAGGACTAGGACAGGAGCGACATCCAACCCCCGGTCTTCGTTAATTTATCATTGTGAAAAGGTAAACTCACATTTCACCAATTACACATTTTTCGGCCATTCCAGGAATCGAACCCGGGATCCTTAGCTCGGTAGAGAGACACACTACCGACTGAGCTAAGGTGTTGGGTTTAAGAAGCGTTGCTCACGTTTACAAACTCCGCCTTGTTTAAGGAGTTTTTTGATATTTTTAAAAATATTGTTAACGATAACACGTAGGCGAAAGTAACAGCAGGTCTCTGAGTTCTTAAAAAGTTTAAATTTTGAGTTTGAAGTTAAAAGAAATCAATGACTCTTTATGTGCAATTGTGTACTTGTGAGATTAAAGAAAAAGGTTATAAACCTGTATCTTACCTTGTTCTACCAAACTGAATCATGTTTGGATTGATTCACGACAGATAATTTTATCATGTGGGACTGTTTCATAAGGTTTTAGGTAGTTTATCACACATTTTTAAGTACTTTAAACTTTTCAACTGGTCAGAACTTTCACCTACATTTTGTGGTAAACAACATTTTTAAAATATAAAACTTCTTAAATAATTCGGGATTTCTAAACGTGAACAGCTGTTCTCACTGCTCTACCACGTAAAACACTTATTAACTTACTATAGTAAATACATTTGATTTATCGCTGTGGCTTTGTTCCTCTTCAGTTTTTATTTTAGCCTATGTCATACAGAACCGGGAGGGACGTGACTCCCAGTTGTCGCCTGTATGTAGGCTTTTAGCAACTCTTGTGGCACAGAGCGTTTACCCAAGGTACACCTGTGGAGGTTGTCAACACGTCGTATCCACAATGAGGTGATGTGGCGATAGTGATTATGAAGGTTTAGAGCCAGGAGTTATCTTAAACCTAACTTAAACTTAATTTACCAACCCCTGACGACCGTCGTATAGCTCCCCTTTATGTAAAAATACCCAAGGTACCAGCCGGGAATCCAACCCGGGACCCCTAGACTCATATTCAGGCGCACTGACCACCATATCATTGGGCCGGTTCCTTTTCATGTCATACGTACACTATACAATAATTATTACTCTAATATGGTAGAGATGAGGCAGCAAGCACTTAAGAGGTAGTATACTCGCATTGGCGTGGAAGGAGAATGAAAAAATGTTTAAGGAAATCCACCCTCTTTAGACCAGATCAAGATTCGAACCCTGATCTCCTCATCATAAGCAGGCTAGTTTAACACGAAAGTGACGCCTTAGACTATGCGGCCACGAATTAAATCTTATTCATATCCATCGATACATCTTTACTAGTTTTTAAAATACTGGTGTCTCTATAGTCTACTTGTATCTAAAGTAAAGGGTAACATAAATATCACAAACATCCCCTGAGTCTGCTAGAAAACTTCATGAAAAAGTAATCAAAACAATGTCGGGGCGATGTGGCAACGCCGCGCCATGCCATTATCAATTCGACATTAGCACACAATTAATCAATTCCAGAGGCAAGTAATCTATTCATCATGGAGTCCGAACAACAAAACAAGTCTCGCGAAAATATGTATATTTCCCTTTTACATAACATTCCTGTCAACGGGGTTGAGTCCGCTCTGTGTAACAATGACGTCACATGACGTTTGCGGGGGAATGAATACATTTCCCCCGGGTGCTAGAGGATGGGTGTTGCGTTCACCTGGGGAATGGTGTTTCCTGACACAGTGGCTCGGGATCACGATCACGTAACGTTCTATTAACGTAAATAAACTATTGTGTGATTAGAATTCACGTAACTTGACGTAACAACTGGAGCAAAACACACACAATATTTGGACTGTTTTAAAACTAATTGTTCATTAAAATAAAACCCAAGCATCTAGGGATGATTAGGCTACAAATACTTGCAATAGAAGATTTACACCCACTTTGGTGGCCACATTGTCTAAGGCGTCACTCTGGTAGTAGACTAGACTGTCGATTAAGCGGAGGAATCTTGGTCGAGTGTACTGAGGGTGGTTTTTCACAAATTGGTTTCTCACTCTCCATCCACGCAAATGCGGGTACACTTCCTTCTAAATATAGCCTTCCTAACCCTTACAACCATCAGCTTAATTAGTAATATAAGCGTATCTGACACCTTAACCAGTTGGTAGCATGTCTTTTTATTGAGCTAAGGGTCCCGGGTTCAATTCCCGGCATGGCCGAAAATTTATCATTGGTGAGATGTGGGTTTACCCTTTCACATTGATAAATTAACGGCCGGAGACTGGATGTTGTGCCTGTTCTAGTCTTAAGTTATATCATGAGGCATATGAAGCTACGACAGGCCTAGCAAGCCGGTAGTGGAAAATAAATGGCTTGAATAAAAAACTGACCGAGGCCACAGGCTGGTAACAGAAATGAAGGTAAAAAAAAACCTTCCTGGAGCTACAAAATAAAGTGTGAGAAGAGGTTACAACGTTTCAGAATTCACGAGACGCGGACAAAATATACCCTCGTCGTCGTCTGCACATCATAAACAAACAAATGAAGTACTAAATACCCCTGTGACGTCACTCGAAACATGATTGGCTCGCTATTAACACGTGATAACGTCCACTTAGCGTCAAAGTTCTCTCCTGGAAACTCTTACGTTAAGTGAAATGTATCGTGATGGCGTCCATTTTTAAAACATGAGGAGAACCGCTACGCTACGTTAACGTTACGTAAGCGGTAAGTTGATCATGATCCCGGTATTAAGGGGTCAGCATAGGTAGCTGAGATATCGCCAATCAGATGTTGCTATTAGGTTGATATTGACAAAACCTTTAACAAACTGGAATGAGCACAAAACTATTTTCTATGGCCCTATACATACATATACTTGTAAACATATTTTAAAAGTTGACATTTGTAATCTGTCAAGTCAAAGAACTATAAGTGGTTTGATCTGTGAAGTCAATGAATCGTGAATATTTGGATCCTCCAAGTTAATGAACCATGTGTGTTTTAATAATTTGAGTCAAGGAATTTAGTTCCATTGACCCGGTAACTCGTCATGTGCTAGACCAGTGGGTGTGGGTGTGGGTGTAGGGGGTAGGGGGGAGGATAGAACGAAAGGAAACAGATTAGGAAGGGCTGTGTAACGGAAACAGAGGAATAGTGTCTGGTTAATGGGCCGCTAGTTGATTGGAAGACGGGCTGGTGAGGTTAGGAGCTCGGCACAATCTGGACTATTCCCCTACCACAGCCGAGAATGCTAGTATATTGCTCCTACTTCTGAATGTCCTGAGTTCGAATGCCACTTGAAGATGTCATGCAAGAGTAACCAGGCCAATAAGAAGCTCAACGAGTACTTTGTAAATCTCCATCGTAATCAACATTATCAGCCAGGTTCGTTATCAAAAAAATCGACAATCATACTCAATCAGCTTCGTTGTATTATCAAATATATTAATCAACCATAGTCATCACCAACGTTTATCAACACCTGGAATTATCAACTATATCAACCAGTTTTGTAATTAAAATAATCAACCTTATTCAACACAAATACACTAGCCTTATAAACCATATACTTTATCAACATTATCTACCAGCTTCATTATCAACCGTATTAGTAATAAACATTATTAAAACCTACACCAGGGCTCATGCGGCCTAAATGTCAAGCTCAACTAATTTGGTTTGCTGGTGACGGAGACGTCGGGATTCGAATTCTGGCCTGGGTATAGGTCTACTGAGGGTGATTTATTTTCCCCTAAATTGCTCCCCACCCTCTCCTCACGTAAATGTGATACCGTCCTAATCCTTTCCACCACATTGGCTTACTGTGAGTATATTTATATTTTTTTTCTTAAGTCAACAACCCAAGGAGTTGTGGAGATAGGTTTGTACTCAGTTCTTCGGCTGGTTAGTGCTGTCTGCACCGTCTGGGAGATATGGTATGTAGGCTACTATGAGAGTTCAGGAAGTGTGGAGGTTCCCCATTGCCTTCAACGCTGAATTTCTATGAGTGAGTGCGAAAGAGCCTGCCAATTTTTCAGGGCAAGAGATTTCAAGATCCGTTCCAAGGTTCTTCTACAAGCCACAATCGATATGGGACTGGCGGCTTTACTTCCCCTCCGAAGGAAGTTGTGCTAAGGATTTTTATCACTCAAGAAAATTACCTCAACCCCGGCTGGTTTTGAACCCACTAACATTGAGTCCTGAGCCGAGCACTTTACCCCAAGACCACAGAGGTTGACATATATATATATTCGTACAGCCCGAACAGAGAGTGGGACGCAAATGTTGTTGGGGGCGGGAGAGGGGGGGGGGTGTTGGGAAGGAGGGAGAGTGTAAGATCCGGGAATCGAACCGAGCCCCGTTGTTGGTGGCACCTCAACCAAGAAGTGGGGTTGTTAATGTTTTGCACCTGTGTATACCGTGAGAAGTGCCGTGGAGCTCCTACTCTATTGATCCCCCCCTCCCTCACCTCTGGATGGCGGGGCTAGGACCCCACAACCTAGGATAGAATTACTCTCCCTCTTATCCCCCCCACCCCCAAACCAAATTCGCATTTCTTACCGTTTGCCAACCGATTTCACCTCGGTTACTGGTATCGATTCTCTCGCGTTGACTTTCAAAAGATAGCTTGGGTTTCAATGCGCTGGCGGAGTTGTATTTTGTATTTTATAAACCCAATCAAATATTAAATATATGTACCTCATCAAAATACCTTTGTTAAGTTGATATGTCTCACTGTTGGTTAACACATTAATAATGAAGCAAAATTAACATGAAATATACATACATACATACAGAATGTTCGAAAACTCAGCGCCTAAATGCACGTATTATTTGTTTGACAATATCCCTACACACTTACATCCGGAAAACTATGCTAATACCATTAAATTAAGTTGAATGCTTGTTATTATTACATGTGCTGTGCCGCGCGCCTGACTCCTATGCAACTTGTTGTATATGCAGGCTTGAACAGCTTTGCTTTCCCGGCGCTGCGCACCGAAACTTTAAACATAATTTAATGGTATTAGCATAATTTGCTGGATGTAAGTGTACAGGTATTTTGTATTACTTTTGGTTCAAACAAGCTATATGTTCAGTTTAGGTGCCGAGTTTCCGAAAATCCTGTATATGCCTATATATTGTATATAGTACTGTAAATGTATGTATTAGAGATTGGATGCTTGAATCCTTGATTCCTCAAATTTCTTTAATCCTATGGCATTCTAGAGATTCTAGATTCATGAAAATCTAAAAAAAACTACAAATACAATTATGAAGACGTTGACTTTATATAACCGTTTTAAGAATGCTAAAAATAATCATATAATTTTTTGTAGCTGGGAGAGTAACCAAATCACAAAAAATGACCAATTAGTATTAAAATAATTAATTTACTAAAAAAGTGTTATTTTTGTTGTTTATGACGTATTAGACACGAAACAAAATATTATTTATCAGTGACAGCAAACATTAAACAACTATAATTTTTAAATCAATTTTAAATATTTTCACTTCAACTAAAATTGTACATTTTTAAAGATTCAAATATGAATATTTATTTTAATATACGAATCCCGAATCTTGGATCTTAACTTTTGGAGAAAATAAAAATAATAACTAAATGTTAACAACTTTTGGTTGTAACACATTTTTTTCTAACATTCACACACTTAGTCAAATCCTAAATTAATGTTCTGGGATCTGGTTGTTGTTAAGTTTGTCCTATAATTATATTGGGGCTGAGCAACCAATAAGCTATAAATAGATTTTTTAAATTACAAATTTTAAAAAGTCATTCTAAAGTTAATTACTCTAAAATGTTGTTTGTTTTGTTTTTTTATAAAAAAATGAAAATACTTTCTTAATTATTATTCAAAAAATTTCTCAGATATCCATTTCAAACAAAATAGTTCAAGATGTATAAATAAAACACATTAATTCTCTTAATCACGCATCAATAAACTACCCTCACACAGACAGACAGAGGGGCATAACAATAGTAACCCCCCCTTTTTTGAATTCACATTCACAAAAACGGCAGTATCCATCATAATCTCAACGCTGAAAGTATTAACATTACAATACTTTATCTAAATGATAAAGTAAAACACATTTTAAAACGCCTCATACAGTCAAATTTTAGTATAAAGTTATTTTATAAAATACAAACATATGTTATAACGGTCAACATTGATAACATTTTACTATTTTGTTAGTGTTATCTTATAGGTATTGATAAGATCTATCAAAAGTGACAACTGCAGATGCCCGACCCCTTGGCTCAGTCGGTAGCGTGCTTGTTTACCGAGATAAGGGTCCCAGGTTCGGTTCCTGGCATGGCCAAAAAATGTATCATTGGTTAAATGTGGGTTTCCCCTTTCACAGTGATACATTAACCGTTGGAGGCTAGATGGTGTGTCTGCTCTAGATTCAAGTTAGTGCATAAATCATGTGCTGATATACTCAGTTTAGAAAGTACACGTTAAATACCTCAAATAAATGAAAATGACAGCAACAAATCAAATGACTTGACGTATGAATACGTGAAAGTAGATCTAGTAACTGTCACTATATGTTATGTTAGGTACTTCCATTGAGAATTGGACTATAGGTATACTTGCACCTTTCACGCAGTCCTCTTTACTTCCCCCTTCCTCCCCTTGTGTGTGTATTTCTCTTCCTCTCCCTTACAAACCAAATTAATAGCATCCATTTCCTCGTAAGTCTTTGAAGTGAAAGGAGAACTAGCGAGTGAATCAGAGGGAGAAGAGAAGGTAGGGGAGAGAAAAGTTGTCAAGTGCGCGCGAGAGACCTTGTGAAGTACCCTTTGTACAGTCAAGAATTGGCCATTAGTCTGTTGGCAGCCCTATGGGCTGCTTCGTTCACCTCTGCCATTGATCATACCACCCCCTAGTACTTCCATCTATCACGACTAAGAGGCTGATGGCTCCCAAAGAAAAGAAAAAAAGTACTTGTCCTTTTCAGAGACACGCTCAAAATCTCGATGTAAGCTCGTGACCCCCACTCCCCAAAACCTCTCCAACTCTACCAAAACTTCAAAACTTCCAGCTTCTCTTTTTGTCTAGCTTTATTCTACCCTGAAAAAAACACATAAAAACATTTTGTCAATATTTTAAAAATCGACAACATAAACTTTTTTTTGGTACCTCGTCTAGTTTCATTACTCGTTCGGTTTATACACATATGTACTAATTACATTTATGTTATATGGAAGAGTAAGGCTTAATTTAGAGAAAGGATACCCACATTTGCATGAAGGGAGGATTGGAAAACTGTTTAGGGAGCGGGGAATGCTCTATGCACCTGACAAGTATTCGAACGCCTATCTACCCGTCCAGTCTATTACGGGAGTGACGTCATTAGACCAAACTTGTCAGACTTGTTTGATATTAAAGGCCATATTGAAGATAACAGAAAAATAGGGGCAGTATTTTAAGAAATTCAGTAGAATCAACATCTTCAGTCAAAAAATTCAACATTAAAATCATTGTTATTTAAAAAAGAAAATGAAAAATTTATCAAAAGCTACTCTTTTTTAATAAAAATTAGATATTTTTTTTTGCATAAAGGCTGTAATAATAATATTTAACGTCTGTGCTACATAATTCAAAGACGAAAAGATTATCCAGTACTAATGTACCAATGTCCTGGGGACGCCAGAATGTACTGATAGTACATCTTTTACGTGGAGGCTCTTTCCATATTCCGATGAGATGAGGTGATGGTGATGGTGAGAAGGATGGTGATAGTGAGTTTGAGGGAGATAGTGAGTACAAGGGAGATAGTGAGTTCGAGAGAGATAGTGAGTACGAGGGAGATAGTGAGTACGAGAGTGATAGTTAGTACGAGAGTGATAGTGAGTACGAGAGAGATAGTGAGTACGAGGGTGATAGTGAGTACGAGAGTGATAGTGAGTACGAGAGAGATAGTGAGTACGAGGGTGATAGTGAGTATGAGAGTGATAGTGAGTACGAGAGAGATAGTGAGTACGAGGGAGATAGTGAGTACGAGAGTGATAGTACGAGAGTGATAGTGAGTACGAAAGTGATAGTGAGTACGAGGGAGATAGTGAGTATGAGAGAGATAGTGAGTACGAGGGTGATAGTTAGTATGAGAGTGATAGTGAGTACGAGAGAGATAGTGAGTACGAGGGAGATAGTGAGTACGAGAGTGATAGTACGAGAGTGATAGTGAGTACGAAAGTGATAGTGAGTACGAGGGAGATAGTGAGTATGAGAGAGATAGTGAGTACGAGGGTGATAGTTAGTATGAGAGTGATAGTGAGTACGAGAGAGATAGTGAGTACGAGAGTGATAGTGAGTACGAGGGTGATAGTTAGTACGAGAGTGATAGTGAGTACGAGAGAGATAGTGAGTACGAGGGTGATAGTGAGTACGAGAGAGATAGTGCATATGTGGGTGATAGTGAGTATGTGGGGGATAGTGAGTGGTGGTGAGTATGAGGATGATAGTATGATGGTGATAATGAGTATGAGGGTAATAGTATGATGGTGATAGTGGGGGATGGTGAGTATGAGAGTGTGTAACTAGTGGAAACACTTAAACCTAACTTAAGCCCATCTAACCAAACCCTGGTGACCGTTGGGGTAGTTCCCCTTTCGGGAAAAATATCCAAGGTACCAGCCGGGAATCTAACCCGGAAGCCCTAGGCTCGTAGCCAGGTGCGCTGCTCACTAGACTACAGGGCCGGCTATCAAGGCAGTGAGGGTTATTCTTTATATCTTATGTTGAAGTCACTCTCCTCTTAGTTGACAATTGATGACGAATGCTAGTCTGTAAGTCGTTATGTCTCGGGTGTTTGTTCCTTGTTGCCAAAAATTTCGCATATTTGGTTTACAAAATTAATAACATTTAGGAATCAATCCTAGGCTTTGTTGAGCTTAGTTTTATTGTTTTCAGGACAGAATACATACATTTTTATAGACAACAGATTAACTAACACAAATACCAACCGTAAACTTATAAAATATAAAATTTAAGCAGATAACTACTGCGAGAGTAGCGCCTTGGACCATGCGGCCATCGAAGCGTATTATTAATATGTTTCCAAGTATTTAAAATTGGTTGGGTGAAACATTAGGTATTGGTTCCTAAGGAAGTTGTGATTTTTTTTTTAAAGGGCCGCGTTATTTTTGAACTAGAGTATTTTGAAATGTTGATGAAAATCCGTTGGGTATAACTTTGGAAATGATTGTCACTTGTCGTTTTAAATAAACAGAATGTAGATAAATCCCGTCAAAACCAAATATTTGGCAGCTGTCATTTTTGACAGATGATATCAGTTTTTAAAAGCTTTAAGATCAATATGGAGATACCTACACTGTCTGGCACGTGAGAAAGGTGTCAGTCTCGTCTCGTCTGGTTTGTGGGTGACGAGGAAATCGGGGGTATGCAGGGATCACGATAAACTTGACGTACACGTAACGTTCACGTAATGTAAATAAGCTAGTATGTAATTAAGATTCACGTAACGCTTCGTGTGTGATAAACCGAAATATGTGGATTCTTGTACTTTTCAGAGGGAAAATGTTAACTTTTAAGCTATCTTTACAAGTCTATAGATGTATAATATCACAGAAAATAGTTTAGTGTTCAATCCAGTAAACAACAAACTCGTGTACTGTTGAAAGTTTTATCAATATTTAATCCAAACGCAACATCTGATTGTATTATTATTATTATTATTATTATTATTAGACCGCGTCTTACTACCCGTTCGGGTTGTACGCACTTACGCTAATGTGTAATGGTAGGGTGATTATGAGATTAAATGGAGGACCTACAGTTTAACGTGGAATCTGAACCACGGTGGAGGCCTGGCATTCCCCACATTCACAAGATGTCTTGTCAGAGGTGAAGGAAGGGTTTGGTAATCAGATAAATCT